>VMDO01012610.1:0-61528 GCA_007922755.1 Pedetes capensis | reverse complement strand
TTGAGTGTAGAATGGCAGTCACCAGAGACTAAGGAGAACCGGAGAGAAGGGGAAATGGAAAGGTTGATTAATGGGTGCTAAGTTATAGTTAGAAGGGAGGAAGAAGTTTTAGTATTCTGTTGCACAGTAGGGTGACTATAAAAGACAATAATATGCTGTGTATAGATAGATAGATAGATAGATAGATAGATAGATAGATTTTTTAATCCAGAAGGATTTTGAGTGTTTTCATCATAAAGACATGATAACCATTTGCCCTGATTAGAGTATCATACAATGTACACATATATTGAGACAGTATATGGTACCCAATAAATATGTACAATTTTTATCAGTTAAAAATAAAAATTGAAAACTACAAAAATTTCTTAATCATGTTTATAGATAAGAAAGCTTTATTTGATATTTGTTCATGTTCACTATGGTTACTAATTTATTTTTTGATCTCTTTAATGCACTTCTTTTGAGGTTGCCCTTAAAAACTCCCTGTAGTGCTTACAGGAGAGTAAAATAAGTAGAATATGTCCTGAAAACTCCTAAAAACATCTATAGGACATATATTTCCTTGACACTGCCTATAGCAACTCAATGACATGAAGGCTTTTTGTCATTATTGTTTTGTTTTGTTTTTAATCTCTACACATTAAGAAAAAATAAAAACAAAATTTGGTCCTCAAATTACTTCAAGAATATTTTTTCTTGCATATGGGATTCCATATTTTTCCTTCTTTAGTTATTTAAGGAAATAAAGCAAATGGTGGCATTGGACTGGAGCTCTCTGATGTAAAACTATCAATCTAAGAATATCTTGTGTGTGTGTTTACATATATATATATGTATATATATATATATGTGTGTGTGTGTGCGTGTATGTATATATATGTATATATATATGATCTTACCTAGTTGCTATTTATTATCAAACATACCCAAAATGTTTGTAGTGTGTGAATATTTTAAAACAAATCTATCATAATTCTGAGTATAGAGTTAAGTCAACAATTTGCAAACATCTTTTTGTGTCTCTCTATGCATTTAGCTACTGGCACATCTTTTTCAATGAATGAAGCAGACCTGAGCACATAAAAATAAATGAAAGAAAAAATTACCAGGCTTGGACTCTACTTCACAGCCAGTAATATTCTGTTGAGCCTGCCAGCAGGGAATCTTGCATATAATGCCCTACCTAGAAGAGATGACATGTTGAAAATGAGATTAACACCTTCCTATTTTACATTAACTAAGGCTAAAGTGTCATTTGCCTTATCAGGAGACAATGTTCAATACTGAAATGATAGGATTATGAATAGGGTATGGTTTTAAGAAAAATGTTAAAATATGAAGTAGGACTTTTGTTGTGGTGATTCTTTGAAGATAAATACCTTGGGCAAATAAAAGCCAAAGAATAAGGATAACTCAAAATACAAACTAAATACAAACAGAGGTAGCACAGCATATTCTTTTCAGGCCCATGCCAACTGACACAGTAAACAACTTGTCAGGGTGTCTAAAATTTTTTTAATTAGTAAATGAATATACCATGTCAAAGAGTTTGCTGTTGTTGTTAGGTGCCATTGAGTCAGGTCTGAGGCATAACAACCCTATGTACAACAGAAAAAAACACTACCAGACACTATGCCATACCTGGCACTATATCAGTGTTTCTCTGCTATTCATAGGGCTTTCAATGGCTGATTGTTTTAGGGGGAGGAATGGGCTGCCAGGTCCTTCTCCCAAGCCTATATCATCCAGTATTTCCAAGCAGTCTCGCATCCAAGTACTAACCAGGCCCAAACCTGTTTAGCTTCAGAGATCTGCTGGGATCAGACATCCCAGTTTCATGGCCATAGGCTTGTCAAAGAGTACTGATGCCTAAGGATTTGTTGCAATTCTAGTCTAGCCTAGAAACAGAGGAGCTAATATAAACAATTTATTCATCCAGATATAAGATAGCACTTTGTAATTCCCTCACTTCACAGTCCATCTTGTTATGTATTTACTAAAGATGAGCATTTAGATGAAAAATATTAAACATTCTAATGCAGGGAAGCCTCAAAATCACTGTCAAATATAAGTGGAAATGGGGTAGGAGAAGTGCAAAAGAACACAGGCGTATCTCCTTGATCCAGACACACTCAAAATAGGGACTTGTGGGTTTTTCTCAGGACATCATGCTCAGTCAGTAGAATCATTTGATTGTGCCTGGCCCTCTTGGAAGAGTGGCAGAAAAACCAGAACAGAGGAGATAAGTTCTTTGTTCTCTACAACTCACAGTTTGATTATGCAAACAGATGCCAGCAACATCTAGGTTACAAAATCAGCTCTAATGGGTGATAGAGTAGAGGCATCAACACCCTCAGTGAGAGTCCTGAGGAATGCAGAAGAACCCTTCTGGGTGGGTCTGGGGAAACATTTAAGGGGAGATGTGTGGACCAGATCCTACAAACCTGGAATGATATTAACAGTTTGGAAGGGAAAATGGTGGAGAGGGTTTTCTAGGTAAAATGGAACAATTCATTATATTTTGACACCAAGATCACATAGAACATTACAGTTAAGTGGACAACTAAAATGTATCAGTAGAAAATATGTTGTGATGGAAATTACTGCAGGGCACCCCCATTTTGAAAAAAACTATACATGTAATGAATATATATGTGGTGTGCCAGCTTTCCATCATTGTAATAAGTACTTGAGTTAAATCAACTTATAAAGGTTTATTTTGGCTCAGTTTTGGAGGCTCCAGTCCATGATCTATAGTCTCCACTGCTTTGGGCCTCTGGCGAGGTAGCACATCAAAGTAGAAGCCTATGCCCAGGTACCTCCTGGCCAGGATGGGAACAAAGCCAAGGAGGAAGAAACTGGAGTCCCACAATCCCCTTTGGGGGCACGCCCCCAATGACTCAAAACCTCCCACTAAATCCCACCTCCTAAGGGTGATTTGGGAGGCACCACCTCCCAATAGTGCCAGGTTACAGATCAAGCCTCCAACACATAGGCCCTTAGGAAACATTCCACATCTAAACTACAGAAAGTGGTGAGAAGAAGAAAGAAAATCAGGATTTGAGACTCCTTGCTAAATGTCTACTATTCAAGTCTTGAATGAACAAAACATGCCGGTAGCTATTGTTTCTATTCATTTGAGAGCTTCTAATTGTTGCTCTCTTAAGACATCTCCATGAAAGGGAAGGGACCATGGGAGAGGAATGAAAATGCACATGATTTTTCAGGAATGGTAGCAATGTGAAGTTGGAATCCTATTCTAAGTACTTTCATTTATTGTTCCAAAGGAGATACTGGTCTGAAGTATGCAAAGGGAGCTGAGGAATACAGGCAGTTTTAAGGTGGCACAAAGGAAGGCAACTCAATGCCTCCCTAAGGAGAAGCCAAAGAGGGCTGTGCTTGTGAAAAGGATGATAATAGCAATAATAACAACGAGAGAGAGAGAGAGAGAGCGAGAGAGAGAGAGAGAGAGAGAGAGAGAGAGGAAGTATAGGGGTGGGGAAAGAGTTCTGTAACTGGGGGATGAGATGGGAGGAAGGGGTGGGGGTAACACTTACAGGTGTTAGAGGGGGACTTGTAAGTGATGCAAAAAGTAAGGACAACTGGAGATGCAAGGCAGGACACAGGACCACATCCAGGGATTTCTCAGGAATAATGGAGAGCACACATTTCATCATCAGGATCAGTGAGACCAGAATCCTCAGGGGAAGTCATGTCTTTTTTGTGCTAGGTGTTTTGAAGCTGAACTGGGGTGGAGATTGTTGGGGGGAGGGAGTGAAAGAGGAGGGGAAAATCACAGAGAGAAATTAAGCAGTCTGAAAGGAGGATAAGATTATGAAGATAAATGTTTACCTCTCGACTGCATTGTATCTCTTGAAATGAAACTGGTTTTGAATAGTGCTGCATTGGTACCGAGAGAACGTGGGCATTGTGAATAAATTGACTGTCTCAGATGATTTGACACATTTTGATTTCTGCTTAGGAAAATATCTGTTAATCCTATTAGAAAGAGAAGGAGAGAGTCCTGAGCAGAAATGCAAAAGATCAAATTCTTCCCCATCTTGCTGATACTCTCCCAATGCCAAATTATTAAAATCACTGTTTCCCAAAAGCCTCATACCTCACCCCTGACCTGCTTGGCATTACATTACAATCTTTTCTCCACCTCCTCATCCTTGCCTGGCACTAGCTAAAATCAAGACGAGATTGGACGGCTGTCCTCTCTGCGGCAAACCAAAGAGAAAATAAATCTTATTTTATGCTTTTCTCTTAACATAATTTTCCTTCTTTTCTTCCATTCTTCTTCCTATTCTCCTTTTCTTCCTTCTCCCACCTCCTTTTCTTTTTTCTTCATGGGATTTGCTGTTTGCTAATATCCAACTCCAGACCATTCTTTGTGTTTGGCAGAGGAAGCAGTTTTATTGTTTGGTAACTCCAGGAGGGATATGGTGTCTATGATGTTGTCGAAGCCCAACCTCCCCGGGGAGGGCTAACTACCTCCACCCAGCTCTCAAAGGGGAAAGGATGCCTACCACACACTTGCACACCAGCTATCCTCTTTATTGAGAAAGTGGATCTATACTAGGCCAGAAGTACTTTTTCTCCTCACAATGGTGTGTCTAAGTGTTGTAACTTTTTGGGACCAGGACAAGTTACCTGGAATTGGAATCTATAGAGTGCAAAGTAGGAATAAGGGAAACAGAAGCCA
Organism: Pedetes capensis; assembly: GCA_007922755.1. Classification (NCBI taxonomy): domain Eukaryota; kingdom Metazoa; phylum Chordata; class Mammalia; order Rodentia; family Pedetidae; genus Pedetes; species Pedetes capensis. The sequence goes on along the minus strand of VMDO01012610.1, from coordinate 56,817 downwards.
TTTTTCGCCACCTACTTTCTGAAAAAGATTCTTCTTGGAACAGCACCTAAGTCTGATCAGAGGGTCTGTTCATGTCTCAAGAGCCAGCAGTGGAGCCCAGCATGGAACTAAAAATATGCACTCACAGTCCTAGAAAATTGTATTCATTAAACTCTACCTACAGATCCTCACCCAGAATCTGCTCCATGCCAAAGCAGCGTGCTGCGGTTAATCCTCCTTTATAGATTAGGCAGTAAAATAAAGAGGGTGGGGCTGAAATGCAGGGGAAGTCTGCACACTTGTTTGGAAGAGAAGAAAAGGAAAAGCACAGGCATTTCTTGTTCTCTTCTTCATGTTCTGAGTTGCCAGGATTGTCCAGACACCACTGAGAAACACAGGGCTTTTTAGTGTTCACAGTATTTTCACTTCTACATGGTAAGTGCTACGTGTAAAACGGGAATTTGCAGACAAGATCAAATAAATGTCTTTCAAACAGTGGCACACTGTTATTTCTTTATTCCTCCTTTCTTTGTGTGTTAAGGAGGAAATAATAATAATCACAGCTGACATCATTGAGCACTTACTATGTGCCAAGCAGGTGGTGTGTTGTTTATGTAATCTCATTTCATTGTCTAAGATCCCTATGAGGTAGACACTCAGGTTACCACCATTTTGCAGATGATGACATTACAGTTTAGGAAGGTGAAGTAACTTGAGGAAGTAAGTAGCAAAGCTGGGATTTGAACCTGAAGCTTCCAAACTCACTGTTAACATCTATGCCATAATGGCTTCTCTAAATAGTTCTCTTAAAAACATGGTTTATGGTTTTCATTTAACATTTTGGTGACTGCTCCTTAATAATAGTTCTGCTATTATCTTAATCTTTACAATTTTCTGCAATCAAATCATAGGGTCCCTTGAAGGCAAGGACTGTGTCTCCTTTACCTTTGCCTCCCCTGCTGCTTTTCAAAGGAAGTCTCTTGCACAGAACTGAAGCTAAACAATTATTTGTTGAAATGCACTTTACATTATCTCTGTATCTAAATAAAGCCTGTCTAAACAAGTCCACTTCCCCAACACTGGGGTTTTCCTCTTCTTTGTAGCCAACCCCTTCTTCTTGTTTTGTTTTCAAAAGGTTGATTTGGAACTGGAGGGACATTGCAGTTGTCTTGTCACTTAGCGTGATTTGAAAGTGAGAGTCTGTGTAGTGCTTTAGCCTGCCCTCAGCAATCAGGCCTCACACTCTTGAGGCTCTGATTGTAGGAGTTGCCTTATTTGCATTGATGAGGATGAGCCAGCTGCTAGAGCACACAGAACTGCACCTGACACAATCACCGAGTTCAGGATTAGCGCAGGGAATCAGGAATCCACTGAGCTGCGTGGCAATCTCAGCCCCACATTAGAGTCACTCATGCAAAATGACCCAAATTTGCAATGAGCGCAATTAGCAATCCGAAAACGCATGTTAATTTGGGTCCTGATATTTTTCTACAGTTCCCTAAATTAAAAATAATAAATAAACCCTTTTCCTAGACAAGTCTGGGCATAAAAACAATTCAGGGCACGAGGAGAATTGTAGAAAATGTGCAACCCCCCAAAAAATGTAGATTACTTTGGGTAACTGGCCACCCTTCCCAAGTATGACATCACATAGGGTAAGGGCTTTGTAGTATCACACCCCTTTGTGAATCAGTAAACAACTATGTATGAAGATAAAAATAATAAAAATAACAATAGCTATAATAGGCGGAAGAGAAAATTTTAAGCTTGAAAAAAGGACTTGATATTTTATATTACATATTGATATTTCTGAGGCTATGTTTGGATTACATATAACCAAAGATACACTCAGTTATTTCAGAATGTTCTAAAAGTACAAGAGATTGTGTTGAATTTTTATTACACAGAGTTTATAAATCAAATTGGACATTCTCAAACCCTGGGTTGTGTTTCCATATGTTTGCTGTCCATAGGTATTGAAATGCCCACCTATACTTTAGGAAAAAAAGCTCCACAACATTTTGTAAAAATTGAATAAATGATCATTTGAAGCAAAAGCATGCAGTTCAAAAGCTAAACCTCCCATTGGAGAACAGAAAATTTAATGAGCTTTTAATGGAATGCAATGCTCAGAGTAGTAAATTATTTGTTAGTTGACGATGCAATCAGCATGCTGATTAAGGTTGCTTGGTTTTTTACTAAACATTAACTGAATGAAAACGGGTAGTCCTTGTTCTGCTTGGGGGGCTTTAAGGAAGCAAATGGACTTTCAGAACAGAGATTGTCAATAAAGGTGAGTGCACTCCAGGTGTCATTTGAATATGATGATAAAATACTAGTGATAAATATTTAAAAGCATTTTAAATCCACAATGTTCGCCTAGTGTATTGTGGACTCTGTTTAAAGAAACAGTGGGCCTTAGCAGGCCAACAACAATCCCTCTCTCTCTTTCTAGAAAGAAATATCTAGATCTGCTTTCTTTTATTGCAAAAGAAAAAATGGAGGGGGGTATGCTTTGAAAATGCAAGTAAGCATGGACTCAAGGACCAAGAACTGCTTGGGAGTTTAGAATGTAAACCTAAAAAAAGAGAAAAAAGGACAAAAATCAAAACAAAGAAAAAATATTCCTGAAGCAAATAAAAGAAGACCTCTGTTTCTCTGGATAGATTGTGATAAAAATTTAATTAAGTAGTTTCAAAATTCTGCTGTTTAAAAATAATTGCTATTAGAATATATATAATTTTAAATTTGTAAATGATGGCATTCTGGGGGCAAGAAGTATTGTGATATTGGAGTTACAGCCAAATTTAGTAGGTCTGAAGGGAATTAAAGAAAACGCACCAAAAATGACAATTAATTATGTCATGCTTATTTTTGTTAGATTAATACAGAATTTATAAACATATGATTTACTATATTTTAGTAGATATGTATATTATATTAGTCTTAAATTATTATTTTGAAAGGGTTTTTTGTTATTAAGTCTGTTTAAATTACAAGATTTATTTTTCCCCCCAAACAAGGGGTTTTTGTTTGTTTTGTTCCCTACCAATTGAAGAATCGTGGGTTTGTAGGTTAATTTTCTTTGAACGGCTACAAAGTTCTGTTTCTATAAATCCCAATTAGTTTCATCATCGGTGATTCTCTGGCAATGATCAGGTACCCTTAAAATCCGATAAATAACTACCTCTCACTTTTAACTATTCCTGTTTATGACCCCAAGAGGTTAAAAGCCTTTGACTGGCATTTGACTTCTGACCTCATATAAATGTTATCTTATCAGTTCCTGCTTGTTAACTTGTATTGAGTGCTTGTCCCTGATGGCTTTTAGATAAAGGGTTGTGGGTTTTTTTCCCCCTTTTTTCTTTTTAATATATTTCCTACAGGAACTAAGCCATTTGCTTTGTTCTATGTCTAGTGCACTCAAGTCTACACAGTAAGCTGCTATAAATCTGTTAGAAAGCACCAAATATACTTTTATTTATTCCCTACATTATTTTAAATTTAGCTTTATAGGTGGGATTTTATGATTAAAAGATATATGTATTATAATTAATGGTAGTAATTATCAGGGATCTTTATTCTTTAGCATGTCTGTCAAGAAGCTGGTTAGCTTTGTATTTTCTCTTTTTAAAAAAATACAATTTTAAAAACATTTAGCTTTGCATTTTGCAACAGCATGAGATGACTTAGAGAGATAATTTATGGAAATCTTGTCTCTCTAGACTTCAGAAGTCTGCCTAATGAGAGAGTCATCAGTAAGATATATCTTCTTTAAAAAATCAAATCCAGACCATGAACAGTGCATTTTCTAACCTTTGGGGAGGAAGGTGGTGGCCTGGCACCCTCCTTTGCCCTTCTGTCCTAAGAAGAAAGATTTGGGTCTCTTTTTCATTTGCAGCTGCGTGTGTTGTTCACACATTCAAGTGTGTATGTGTGTGTGTCTAGTCACCAGGCACAAACCTAAATATATTTGAATGTTTGCATTTTAATCTCTTTCCATACCTCCATGGCATTGTGAGGGTATTCTAGGCAGATGCTGGTCCCCCGGAGGCTGCCTCATTTACAAATGACCTACAATGTGATTTCTAAACAAAATATCATATTAATTTCTGTGTGGAAAACAGGCAGTAAGGAGGGGGAAGAAGGAAGAGGCAGCCATCTTGGAGTCATTTTGCCTTTTAGCCTCATTCTTACTCCTTCTAAGGATCAATTGTTAAAATATTATCTTTATTTTTAATCAGCCCTCAACATAAAGCAAGAGACATACTCAAGAGACCTTTGTATTTGTGTTCAGAGTAGAAAAAAAGGTGTAACCTCTTTGGACTTCAAATAATAACTGCAACTATAGACAAACTACACCTATTATTCTCCATCTTTCTAAATAAATATACATATAAATGAAGCATATGCCACCACTTGTAAGAGACCTGTACAAAACCTATTAAAGGAAACAAATGTCTATTTGGACTATTCATTTGCTGCTATCTAAAGATTTAATATGTCAGTAAAGTTATCTGCCCTTCCTCCTCCTCATTCTGTCTTTTCTCCACAAATATACACTCACATGCATGCACACAAACACATACATTCAGACACCCCCACAATGGAGAAATGGCAAACTTGGAAACTTTTTCTAAATCAGGAATTCCCTTCCTCTTAGATCATAGGTATTTAGGAAAGAGTAAACAAGACCAGCTTTCATTTTTTTATTTTGTTTCTCTGTGTGTGCAGTGCTGCTATGGTTCTGTAACGTCCCAACACTGCTTTCATCATGCTCATGTTCTGGCAACACACAGGTTTGATGCAATTTGTCCTAACTTTTCATTTCACCCATTACTTTTCTCAAAGTGGCCAGAGTCTAAAGACTGCAAAAGCAAAGGGAAAAGAAAAACCACGGCAGGGGGAAAAACAAACCAGCCCCCAAACTGGTGCTGGTATTCACTGCATTGACACATTCTCAAATGTTTTCTCTGTGGTTATAACACAAAAGCGCTTTCTTCCCTGTTTTGATGTGTGAAAGACGGAAAGAGACAGGACACTTCGGAAGTGAAAAAATAAGTATTTGGAAAGCATAGCGAAAGTATTTCTCCTTTAACTGTCCAGCATGTACCAATAACGTGCAGAATGCTACATTTTAATATTAATTAATTTTTTTAAATGGAAAGATGATGAAAAGTTAAATGTAAGTACTCTATTACATCTACCAAACTTTTAGCTATCAATGTGGCCTTTTTTTTGCATAATCAGAAATGTGTCCAGAACCAAGCATTCTACTGCTCTGAAATGAGAACAAGGCTAAGTCCCTCTGAAAAGGGTGTGAGCAGATCAATAACAAATTACTGTCTACTTCTTATATGTGACAGAAGAAACTCTAAGATTTTACTTCTTTAACGTCAGTAATGTGAATCTTCCTAGGCAATATTATTTGCAGATTGTTTTACTGAAATAAATAAGGGTTTGAAAAACAAATACTGACGTGGTCTGTTGACCAAAATCTCTGAGTTGAGTCCCAGAGTCCTTTACTATTATGCTTCATATCCTGGGTTTTCAAGAAAACAAGATTTAAATGTGTAACCTAGATGATTTGAAAACTGATAAAAATTACACCACCAGTCTTATTGATATCTAATGAATGTTTTAACATATGGTCCTGAGACTTAGTATACCTACGGAAGAAAAAAGTCTTTAGTTGACAAGTTTCTATAGCAATCAAAACAAACTCCTCCAAAGTATTTTTGATGTAGTAATTTTAAATTCTTATAGTTAGAGGAACAAGAAGATGAAGGGAAATCAAGGCCCTTGGGTTTCTGCAAAGCTATATCCTTCAGCTCCATAAATTTACCTAAGGATGAACTAAAAATATTGATTATATGCTCATATGTTTGTAAGCTTACCCCAAGAATATATTAAGAAATATAGTGCATTTGATTTTTTCCCATTCCTTGTCTGAAAAATCAAACTGGCTCTGTTTGGAAAAAGCAGAGGCTTCCCTGATATTATGGACCTTTTTGTGCTTCACCAAAAAAGGTTGGATATGTGGAGTCAGAAATGTCACATATTTTAAGACTAAGTTACTGCTGTTATTCCTTGGTGAAGACTTATGCAGATGGGTTTTTAATTTCCTTTGGTCTCTGTCTTCTCTTTTGTGTTTCTTTTGTTTGTGTAAATTGGCCTTGTCCCTTCCTACTGGAATGCTTAATCTGAGTACAGTCGCCTTGGAAGATTCTCATGCTCATTTCTCCTAGCTTGTTTGGGGTTTGGAGTAGGGATGCTTTTCCTTACTTTAAAAGCTTTGTAGTTCAGACTTACAGAGCCAGGACTTTTTCTGTCCATCTGGATATGCTCAAAGGTCATGTGCAAGACCATGAGCCATGTTTGTATCCTTCTTATAGGAAAATGAAAAAATAATATCCACAGACATCTGACACTAAAGGGCATGGCCTAGACACACACCTTGCTCTCTTCCTCTTGGCCTCCTGTGCCCTCCAGAATGAATACATTCATTCCCCAAAGTTGTTGCTTCAAAGTGACCAGTCAAATGCTAGCAGGTCAGCTGGCTGTCCTGTTGGACAGAGGGTCCATAAATCAGAGCAATGTTGGTGTGGTTGAAAGAGGAAGGTAGTCCAGCCTGAGGGAAGTCCCGTAAATCTCTCTCCCAGCTTTGTTCCTGGTAGGGAGCAGGGTGAGAGTTGGGGTAGCTCAGGGCTGTGGGCTGTTATTAATGCCCCGGCCCTCCTGCAGTGGGTGCTAACTTGTTGTGCATGAGATCTGCCACCACCCTTCCTAAACATCGAGCCGCTTGGAAAAGTCAAGCACGGCTGAGCCCTGATTTTCATTTAATAGTCAAAACCAAGATGCATTTGGGCTATGATGATAGGACAGCTCCCTTGAAAAGATTATTTGAACTACAAAGGCATTCATTTAGGGCTAGCAATGTTGCAAAAGGGCCTGCTAGAAATTAGCAGCCTGTCCTGGTATTTGGAGAGCAAGAGTGACAACTTATTGGAAGTTCTCAAGGAATCATTTATATTTCACACTCCACTAGGCAGCTGATTTGAGATTGTCTGTTAGCATAACAAAGGCTCTGAGCCTGTGAACTTCAGAAACCTTTCGACCTCTTAGCTGCTGGCATGAATAGCCCCCAGTCCTGCCTATAGAGATCTCCCAAAGCTCCCCTGTTCGTGGCTAAATTGTTAATCAGGGTAATTTAATATAGTTTTCAATATGCCTCATCTCTTATTGGGAAAGGTATTCACAGCTTCCCTAGCCCTGAAAAAAAAAAAAAAGTACTTTTATTCAAGTGTGAGAGGGGCAGCTGCAGACGGACCCCCATCCCTTGCTTCTCCCCCCACTCCTTCCCAGCGCAATGCTCTGAGCAGCAGCCACAGGGAAGGGCCAGAAAGAGAAATGCGGGATGAAGATCCCTTTTCACGCACTCCACCCTGAACCTGAAACTCCCGGGCTGTTTACGCTGGAACCAACAAAACAGAAACCCAAGGCTCAGCCACAATTGAAACCTCAGAGCCGACACACACACACACACACACACAGACACACACACACACACACACACACACACACACACACACACACACACACACCCCACACGCGGCGCGCCACACCCCCTTCTCCACCCTTCCTTCCCCGCCACCCTTCCCCTCCCCTCCCCCATGCGGAGCTAAGCTGCTCCTGTGGCTCCCGACAGAACGCATCAGACCCCAAGGCCTGCTCATTTTCATTTCTCTCCCTCGTCAGAGGCAGCCTACACCGGCCTGCACACTCCTTCACACAGGCACATTCAGCCTGTCCCCCGCATCCACTCCCAGCGTTACATACACTTTCTCTCACCCGGTCCCCCCCCTCACTATCAATTCACATGCACATTAGTTAACTGCAAAGAGCTGGAGCACAAATATATTCATTTTAATCCAGTTAAGACCTAAGAGGTCTCACAGGATATTATACAATAGTTCGAAAACCAAGTATAAAACTCAGATTTTGATTCACTGTTTCATCTCAAAGAAGCCTTCAGTATCTCTTTGGCTTTCTACCACTACGTACAAAAAAACAAAAAAAGGAAAGAAAAGAAAAAAGAAAAAAAATAAAGTGAACAAAAACAATCACAAACAAAGAACCCCACTTCAGGTAGACCCTCTGCTAAAATATCATCTTGTTTAATGACTGTGTTTCTATTGTCCATATGCAAATTCAGAATAGTAATTTCATACAATGAAGGGAAAAATACAAAATCACTAATTATGTTTTTAAAGTTAAAAATGAAAGATAACCTCTTGATCTTACTTTTACTCTTTCTTTCCCAGACAAGAATTTTAGGCTATCTATAAAAGGTATCTGAATATTTCTTCGTTGCCTTGGTGGTGGGTTTTTCTTGTTTGTTTGTTTGATTGGTGCTCTTTGTGTGAGTTGAGGCCCTGTGTTTTGCACCATTTCTCGCTTGTGTCCGGTCTTGGTTGGTGTGTTTGTCGCTCAGCCTCCTGAAGCTGGGTAAAGACAGGATCTAGTGCCTGAAGAATTTTCTTTGATTTTTCTCTAGTTTAGAGTGGTCCCTGATGGGAGTTGAGAAACCTACTTCCCTCACTTGGGATCCTAATCTGATATCTCAAAATTGCTGGGAAGTGGGAGACAAATTTTCTATTTATAGCATCTGAGAAAGGATGATTAAACCTACAAAATCGGAAGCAAAAGTATAGACCCATACTCAAGAAAACAAAAACAAAAACAGCCCAGCTACTTTCCCAAGATAATTTTTCCTGGCATTTTAAAAAAAAGGCTAAAAAGTAGATTTTTTTGGTCAATTTAAATATCTAAACAATGTCCACAGGTGACACGTTGAAACAGAAAATAAAATAATTATATGTAGTCATCATACTATATAGCAGTCTTCAAATCTATATATTCTTCAAAAAAAAATCTGAAGAGCTTTAATTTCAGTGTTGTAAAAGTTTTTAGATTGTGAGCATTTTTTATCAATAACCTATGTATTGGTTTTAATGAAGCATTTTTTAGCTTGTTTTATTCTTTAAGTGATAATTTTGATTTTCTTGGTGTCTTACACTAGAAAATTTAAAAATATCAATTGATACCTATTATGAATAAGTAGATAAATATTACTGGTTTCTTTTTAAAAGCCAAAAATATGAACTTTTTCATTCATAAATTAACAGATATTTAACTTTCATAAGATATTGAGAGAAAAAATGCTATGGCTTTAAACTCAGGAAAGTAAAAATACTTAATTTGCATTTTTTCAGTGATTTTGCTTGACATTGTTTTCATTAGCCTTTTCTTCATTAGAATTTATGATCCATGTCCATCATTACACTTTCACATATCTGATTTCTGTTAAATTTTGTAACAGAGGTTAATACATACAAAGGAGTAAAAAGGCCTATTTGCTTTCATCTAAGGTGCTCAATATTTTAAGGTTGTTTATATTAGCATTTAAATTTTTTCCATGGTCTTAATTTAAATTATTAAAATTCGACTGAAATTAATTCAATCTGGAGTTAAGAAGTAACAGGCTGGTTTTAAAAGAGAATTAAATGACACGATATTGCTAAATTATAATGTTTTCCTAGGCTTGGGACATCTAATGCCCTCTCCCCATGGCCTGGTTTGGGCTTCATATTTGTGGAAAAAGAAGGGATAAGGAGAGAAGGATGTATATTTGGAATGGTGTTTGACAGGGGGAATGAACGCAGACACCAGAACAATTATATTACAATCCCATTGGGAATGCCAGCACCAAATTTAGCCAGACTGATGGGGTACTGTCTAGACGGTCCCTTTTGTGTATCAGCTGTTTTTTCCCTGCTTTATTGCACTGCTTGAATGTGTGAGTTGAACATGCATATGGATCCCAAACATAACCATTCCTGCAACCATATATTGCTATTAAACTTCCTCTCATTTGGCTAAGTATCAAGGGTTATGTATTCCTACTGTATTCTCTTTACAATGTTTTGTGATTAAAATGCAGCTTCCAGATTAGTGGTTTAACAAAGGTCATAAGACAAAGCGGAAGGTGCCTAGGCTGCTTCTTTATATGAAAAAATATACTATGTAAACATTTCTATCTTCTCAAACATGTTCATCTCTCTTCTACTGAAGTGAAAGAAAGCCAGAAAGAAAAGAAATAAAATAATGAAAGGAAGGAGGAATGGTATATATAAATTGCAATCTTTCCTTTTGAAAAGGGGATAGGATAGAAGGAAAAAACATTTATTAAATGTTTACACTATAATTAATGGCAATGGGTGTAGTTTTCCTTTTCTTTTCTTTTCTTCCTTTTTCTTTTCTTTTCTTCTTTCCTTCTCTTTATTTGGTAAACCAAATGGAGGCTAGTAATCAGGGTTCTTAGTCTTCAGAAATAGATTCTCAAACTTTTAAACATATGGTTACAAGATTGCTTTCTTGTTGTTGGCCGGGTAGGAAAATCCCAGAGACATTTCATATGTGGGCAACTGTCAGGGTTTTGTTTTGTTTGTCAAGACAGTGCAGGAAGTATGGGGTTTACTTATAAGTGAATTCAGTATCCACATAAAACAATCATTGTTCAAAGGAGTAGGATTCACCCACAAGTTGGATGCACAGTTCACACGGGATGGGTATTAAGGTGGCATGTCTTTGCTAACAACCAAGATTTTGAAACGAACACAAATTAATTATTACAATTAGAAAGTGTGAAATAGAAAAGCACATTAATGCTAATGAAAATTGGTATCAGATCCACTTCTTTCTATGAAAGATTTATCAGCAACTTTTGCTTATAATCATCAAGAATGGAAAGGTATAAGAAATTGGATTTCCACAAAATATAAATTATTGTAAATAAAGTCCTTGCTTCATATAAGGACACAAAATAATCCCACTGTTTCAGAAAAAGGGAACCCATGTTTCATAGCACAAATAACTTATTAGTACATACACACAAACTCTATTTGGAGCAAGAATTCTACTTTCCATCTGCTGAAATTATTTTCCCTTAACAAAAAGAAAATGGTAGAAGTCTTTACCTTAATGGAAAAAAAAATTAAAGTTAAAATTCATGATGGGAAAAAAACATTTAAAAATAGTTATATCCTCATTTCATAAAAAATAATAATTTTCAGTGCTTTGTTTCTGGAATTTAATAACTACCATCTACTAGGGACAATGAAGATTTTATCCATCTTTTGAGGATTGGATGTTGAAGAGAGGGCTACAGGAAATTGAAAGTAAATTATATTTCTAGTTTTACTGAATAGGATGAGAGGTGATCTATGTTTTGGTTCAGAACATCATATAAGCAAATCAACAACTGAAGTATGATCAGTGACATAGGATAGGGGTAATCTGATTGGAAGAGGTGACAAGACTTGAACAACCAACGTTAAACATGGAGACCTCCAGTAGGCACACAGAGGCGTTGATGTTAGCAACCTCTGAGGCTCAACTTTGGTATGATAGAGAAAAAAAAATTATCATCAAAGACAGGGGCAGAGAGCAAAAGAAACCAAGACTGAGAATTAGAGAAAACAAGAGGAAAATGGGGGTGGGTAGGTTGGTTGCGGGTGGGTGGCACACAGGGGTACTGAGTGAGAAAAAAAGAAAAAGAAAAAGAAAGCAGAGAATGAATATTCTAAGCATTGTTTTAATCTAAAACAGAGACGCTTCCAGGAGAATGAACTTCAATGGAGCTGAGCCAAAAATAATTATAGAGATTTTCTTGTTTTGTTTTGTGAATGAAGAGCATCTCTTTTCTCTGGAAATGGAAGAGTGAGAAAGAACCAGAGCCAAGAGATTGAAGTGATGCCCCTCTGCTCCCTTCCTTCCACACAGCACAGTGGCAGACCTTTCTTTCTTCCCTTTTCCAATAGCTATTGGCAACGAATTGAGGAGGAAGAGAGGGAAGTGGCAGCAGCCCTCAAACCTTTGCTGGATTTTCTATTCTGACAATAGCTTGTTTACTTTGATAAGATAGAAGTATTGAAATTGGAAGCAAGATCAGGGTGGGGGAGCAGAAATAGAGATTTTAGGTTCTAGAAATAAAAGCTATTTACAACTAAGAATATTCCCCTGTTTGAGACACTTGAAACTTCCTTTGGGGTTTGTTTTACCAATTACATTTGCTTCCTTGTTTTCCATCATCAGTAGCAAGCTACTAAAGGAAATAAAGTATTCTTTCAATTTTCCTCCATTTTCTCTGTGATATAAAATCTTTATCTTAGAACCTTTTTTCCAGGGAAAATATAGTCATTTGTTAAAATAGTTTGAGCTGACTGAATTTTCGTAAAAGCAATTTAATATATTCTTCATGAAAGCAAAAATAAAAGGCTTTATACTAATACGAAATATATAAGATTTGAAGAGAACCTACTAATATTAATAGATTTGTGACAGAGTAATCATAAACAACACAAAACTAATATCTAAAGACTAATTAATTTTCTTAAGTCAAACTGACGTACACACAAATCATACCAGTAAGTACTGCCTAAACCTGAGTATGCTCTTCAAATCTCTTTTAGGTGTTGGTGCCAGTTAAAGATCCAGTTGTCATTTTTGTCATCCAAAATATTAATTCTACAAATAGATTTAAGGTATCACTTTTGTCTTTGTGCTACCTGAAGTTTTTATTTCTTTTTTAAAAATCATATACTTCAGAAACCTAAGAACCAGTTCTTTTCCTCTATATCATATTTCACAACTTGTAAAAATTAACATTTGGTCTCATAAATATTTGATCTACTAAGTTTTAACAATTTAGTGACCCAGCAGAAGAGCAGCATAAAGTTGTAAATTTAATAGGTTAACATGAAAATGACCTTGGTATGAATTTAAAACACAATTTATGTTATATCCACAGACAATATAATCTATAGGCTTAAGTATAAACATCTGAGAAAATAGCAAAAATAGACCTATTTTCCTTTAAAATGCTTACATATTAAAACTTGTCCTGTTTTTCTGTCAAAGAACTATTGAAATGTATAGTGGTTAGCAGCAAAGTTATATGATTCGATTACACAGGTAACTTTTTTATTTCATGTACATGGGACTTTATTTAGGGATTTTCAAAACATGTTTTAAATGTCACCATGAATATATTGTATAAATCTGTGAATATGAGTTTTATGAATCCATATTTAATTTAATTAATCATATTGATTCACTTGACATTTTTCTCCTCCTGAGTTCCCCTCCCCCCTTTTCATCTCTCTATTAAAAGCATCTCTTTCACAGTAGTGGACTAATTTTTTAAGCAGATTTTACAAAATAAAACTGACAATGGTTTTAGAGGAACTTTTAAAAGCATTTGGCTTAGATTTGTTAGAAGTGGTTAAATGAATATTTAAGAATTCAGAGTACTTAATCACACTAATCTTAACATTATATTTAAAAATCCAGTTTCCAAAATGAGTAGATCTACTTTTTAACAGTAATTGTTAATATTAAATAATCAGAACAATCACAAGTACATCCAAAGCCAAAGTGAGTGCTTGAGATCAGCAACAAATGTTTATTTCTAAAAGAAAACATTACCTTTTAAAACATGAAGTGGCTTGCAAAATAGCAAAAGATCAAATAACATTTACACCATTACTAGATACAATTTCAGAATTTATATTGGGTTATACTGCATCACTAAAATTATTGAGATAAAAGATTACTTTCCTAAAACATTTAGAATATAGTATGCAATAATTTATTATTGACAATATATTATATCATACCAATATGTGTATTTACTATCAACCTCTACATCTGATTATAAAATGAGATAAAGACATACAATAAAATTGACTTTTAAAGTTTCTGTATTGATCAATTCTTTTCTAGCCCCGAATTACTAAACCAATTTTAGAGTTTAGTAACTCAAATTACTATATTCAAAAAAAGTTACATTTCACTTGAAACAAACCATGGAAATTTCCCCAAAGGTAGTCTTATGTTTGTTCTTTTTATTTTGTAGTGGTATGGAACCCACTATGGCTGTAGGCGGGAGAGCAAGCAGCAAGAAGCAATTGAAAGGATTAGGATGGAAACTTCCTCCAGCTTCACAGTCTTGTTTGCCGGCCACGGATGCCATTATGGTATATAGATAAGATATGTTTAATATTAAGACTTTAAAAAGAGCCTTCACACTCCTGAAAATTCAGAGGCAAAGCGGAGCTTCTTTCTTTAGACCATATACCTCACTATGTTGGCCCAGGAAGCCTGGCTAAAGATAGTTTCATCCAGCTCACAGGCTTGGGTTTTGTCACTTAATGTCATAACCTCCACATTCTTTAAATGTAGTTTTAAAATGTGTTAAACAGAAATGCTGATATAAGCCTAAATGTAGCTGTACTTGCTGTTTCTGCTCTAAATTCATTCATGGTGGTGGATTTAGTTAAAGAGCCTAGAACAGCCATGCTTAACAGTAAGGAAACAAAATCCTCTTGGCTTCAATGGGGGTTAGGTATATGTAAGAGCAGAGTGAACACTGTATATATTTGAGATAAATACCTTCTGTGGTAATGTATACATTTCACTGATGTGTACATACAGCATATAAAAAAGTGTAACATTCCAAATAAAGCCATAGTTAGCCTTTTTTTCTATATTAAGTGCTATTTTCTATATCCTAGATCCTATGGAATTTGCAATAATATAGGATAGTAATAGCTGGCTCCAAATAAGAACTGCTAGTGATCCTAGGTGTCTATTTAATCATAATGAAGGAGAACCTGGTAAGCACTAAGTGACAATAAAGGGTATTCTTGCTAAAATATTAGATAAATTGATAATAGAGAAAATGGTCACTTAAGATAGAAAAGTCAACAGAAAATAGCAATAATTATATGTACTCTACATACAAGCATACTATATTACATCCGGTGTGCAATGTGCTATTATAAAAAAATGTATGGTACTTCTTCTTGATGATACAGCTGCATTAGGAAGTTTTATAGAATGGTTTGTTTCTCAGAGCACATTTAGCTTTTCCACATGCCTTTTTTTGGTAGAGTTTCTCCTCCCAGTTAAAAACTGGTTTTCATCACATAAATGCATAATTATTTTTCTGCAACTAGCTATAATTACTTGTTTTGTGTATCTCTACTAAAGTGATTCAGTGTTTGCTGTTCTACCTCATAAAATGTGTCTGTATTAGAGGCATGTGAAAAGGAGTATTGACCTTATATAATATATTGCTATATTGGTAGGGGCACACAGCCCTAATTCTTTGGAAAAGGCACAAAAGTCTATATTGCTTTGAGTTTTCTTTTTTGAATACTATGTGAGTTTTCTGACTAAAGCATAAAACTGGAGGTAACTAAAGACAAGAAACCTCACAACATGGAAATTAGTTAGTACACAAAGAAACGCCCTCTCATAAGGATGTACAATGGGTGACTGAATAAAAAAGGCTGTTGGAGGGATTTGTTGATAGTGGCATCATAGAAAACCCTGGAATCAGTGTTTGTAAGGTTTGTCAAACCAAAAACTCAAACAGATTTCAAATCATTCAAGAATATCTCATTATTGTATGTCATTCACAAGGCTCTTCACAAAAAAAAAAAAGAAAGAAAGAAAGACAGAAAGAAAGAAAATTAAGCAGCGCCCCTCTGCCAGTCTCTTTTCATCTGTAACAGTCCTTCTCTGTCTTTTCCTTCCAACTCCTATTTGGCTGTTGTCTTTCTTTCTTTTAAATTCTCTGCAATCCTTGCTTTCCCATGTCCCTCTCTATCTTATTCTCCAGTAATGCCAGTAAAAATAAACAGCTTATTTAAAACAAATGAGTCAAGGCCAGAAAAAAAAATGATGTGTATCTTTTTATTATTATTCAGTAAAAATACACCTGTGGCATTGTCTTTTAAATTAAAAATAAAATTTTAGAAACAAACCTCAAAGAAAATAGAGGAGAACTGCAGTGCCATTTAATGTCTCTGAATTTATTTATAAATATATGTAATGTTAAATGCAGTGAAACCCTTGTGAGACTACTTTCGTGCTTACTGATCCCAGGGTGCAGAAAGAATTAGCTTATCCAGGAAAACTCAAAGTCATAATTAGTCTTGTGAATTATAATAATCAGGTCTCATCCTGCATTTCTTTCTCCTGTGGTACTCCCAGTGGGAGTTGTGCATGAAAAAGGACCACAGGATTGGGTATTAATAACAGCATACCTATGAAATATGAGTATTTTCCTATAATGCCAATCAGTAAAATTAAAAATCTGTCCCATTTTGGTCTTATAACTTTCAATTATAAGAATAACTTGAACAGGATTTTCCAATTTTGAAAAAACAAATTCATTCTTAGTTTTTAAAATAATTCTCAAAAAAAAAAGAAAAGAAAAATGAAGTTTTTTTTTTTTACCTCTAACCAAGGTGTATCTTTTTCTCTTAGCTTAGTTATAGATATAAGACTATAATTAATGATTACTATAAAAATGTTTTAAATGTCTAGGTTTTGTATAGTTTCTTTTAAAAAAAAACAGAAACAAGGAGGTAAATAAGAGAAGAATCAATGAAACCAAGTTGAAAGGTACATTTATTCCCAAGGACATCAGATGAGCCATTTTTCCAAATTTGGCTACTTAGGTCACCCAAGCAATTCTTGACTAACTGAGGTGATCAATTGTTTTAACATATTAAATCAACCTAAATTAAGGGGGGGGGGGATTTCTATATCTTGTCAATCTTGAGATGTTGATATTTTGTGAAACAGAAATACATCTTGCAAGAGTTAAAGTATGATGAACTGCTAACTAGGCTTAGAAGAATAGATAGGTAAAATGTAGTGGTAATTGTAAATCCATTTAAAATCCAACCTTCAATAGCTCCAATAACCCTAAAATTTAGGCAGTAGTCCATCAAAAGGTAAATAAATAAGTTGAAGTATATTCTAACAATGGAATATTACACAACAATACAAACTGTTGATACATTTTATGATTATGAAAGAATCTCACCATAACTGTGCTGACTAAAAGATGCTAAACAAAAAAGTATAAACCACTTACGTAGCATTGTAAGAAATTTAAACTCATATATACTGATAAAAAGTAGGTCAGTAGTAGGGAGGGATCAGATGGCAGGAATTACAAACAGGAAAAAGGAAACTTTTGGGGGTGAGAGATATGTTCATTATCTGGACTGTGGTGATAGTTTCACAAGTGTATACATTTATAAAGATATGCAGTTAAATATAAGCACTTTGTTATACATCTATTTTCCCTTGATAAAACTGTTAAATACAAATGGACCAATTACAATGTATACATCAACCAATCAGAATGAATGCAAACCATTAATAAAAACAACTAGATAACAGTTTTTTGAGTTATCTGGAGAATTGGGACCATATATAATTGAATGTAAAGAATTTGGGGATTCAGATTGTCATCTTCATCCTTTAACTCATGTTAATGACCTCTGGTTTAATTCAAGACTATTTTTCCAATTTTTTTCTTTTAAAAATAAAGAGAACAACCCAAATTTTAGATTCTATTTCTAGCAATGCTACAAAATGTGTGACCTAGGGCAGGTGACTAAGGGTGTCAGAATACCATTAAACAACTTTTTGAGGCAGAGGTAAACTGAAAAATACTTTCATCTAGAGAAAACAGGATCTACCCACCAAGCATTCAATTTTATAGTTGTGTGTTTAGTCATAACACCATCAAAGATATTTTATCCTTTTCCTTTACTACTACAAATAACAGAAATTCCCTGAAAATTTGTCTCAAATAGATATCACTATATGAGCTGATCAATTTCAATTGGCTTCAGGAAAGATTTGTTCAAGTCCACAAAAGGGCATAGAAATATGATGAGTGTGTACTCTGAAGTAGGGGATGGCTAATTGAGTTACCTACCAAAGTGCCTTGTACTGTCCAGAGTAAAGGACTGAGATAACTCCAGGAAGTTGTTTCATAATTCTAGTTTTTATCATAGTAAATATTGTGATTATTTACTTATAACTAAAATTTTAGATGTATAGCTTGAGTTAGATCAGTCTCCATTTCAGAGAGCAAGGAAATAGTTTTAAAGAACTTCATATAGACTAAGCTAAAAGTCAATAAACATATAGGAGAAAAAGACTGAAAGTAAACTGAATGTATGTGCAAACTGACATTTTACTAAAAATTGCTTAATATTTTAAGTCTATCAAACATATGTCAGTAAAACAGAATTATAACTCAGTGAGTCAAATATGTTTGTAAAGTCAGAAATGCATGTGTCATACATTACCTGAAAGACAAGTATTTTCCATCTTGTCATATTATGATTTAAATTCATTGTTCTG
The DNA here is from genome assembly GCA_007922755.1 of Pedetes capensis. Classification (NCBI taxonomy): domain Eukaryota; kingdom Metazoa; phylum Chordata; class Mammalia; order Rodentia; family Pedetidae; genus Pedetes; species Pedetes capensis. Next base: position 38,538 of record VMDO01012610.1, on the reverse strand, counting down.
ATTATAGAGCTATATTTAAAATGTACTAATGAAAACATTTCTATTTAAAGAGTTTGATATATTTTCATTTTTTAAAACTTTTTCTTGCAAGGGTTGATTCTCATAACTCATAGATTACTGTATATAGGATTCCTGATAAGAACAATGTCCTATTGCCTTTGGATGTAAACTTATAGCTGATCTTTTTTTTTTTTTTTGGGGGGGGGGAGTAGGGGCAGAGAATGGGCTGTCAGGTCCTTCTTCTCCCAAGTCTACAGCACCTGGTATTCCCTGGAAGTGTCCCATCTGAGTACTAACCCGATCCTGCTTAGCTACCTGAGATCTGACGGGATCAGACACCACAGTGGTATGGTTGCAGGCTCTTATAGCTGATCTTATTTTGATATGTAGCTAACTCCTTCTTTTAAACCATTATCTAGTAGCTATGTTTATGACTTTTTTCTGGATATTTTATCAAAATGGAGAAAAAGACCTTACAAAACAAAACAAATAACAACATAAAAAAATAAGAGAGTTTCAACTTCTTTTCCTTTTTCTTTACATTTTACTTAGGTCCCCACTTTTTCTTTTTCAGGTCTTCATGCTTTCCTTCTTCCTTGCCTCCTGTCATTTCTTTATTTAAGCCAGTGATTTTTTTTCTCTAGTGTTAATGCTAGTCAGCACCTAATACACTGTCTTAACCATGAAGATGCAAGTCCCTTTACTATTGTTTTTCTTAGTGCTGATGATTGAACTCAGAGCCTCTCCCATGCTAGGTAAGTACTCTAACACTGAGCTATATCCCCAGCCCCTCCTTACTATTTAAACCTCTGCACTTGGGGTTAAAAGGAACTTCTCAGATATAACATTAATTATCTCATCTGGTATAATGCCTGTGATATTTTCTTTTATTACCTTTTTGTTCCGGATTTTAGCTTTTAACTGGGAATTTAAAAGATTTTTAAGATTTTTTAAAAATCCCACCACTGCCACCCCCACCCGATTTGCTGTGTTCCATATAATCTGAGATAAGACTATCTCCTTTCCTATGTGACTATTGAGAAGGGATCTAAAACCATGTTGTTTGGAAGTCATACGCAGAGCATAACCCTGTGCTCAAGTTTCCTGGATCTGAGGATTCTTTCATTAGAAACACTCTAAAGGGTTTCTGGTATTGAGATGAGGATCTCTGTAAAGGCTGCTTTCTTCTTTCTGTAGAACTATCTCATTGTTCATTTGTGACTTCCTGTTGTTGAGATAGTCAGCTTCTCATCCCTCTCCTACTCCTTAGTTTAGCAGAAAAATAAATTGACATCATATTTATGATACTGCATGGCCACCTTCTAAATGTCTGTTTCTTACTAGTATATACCAGCAAAAAGTCTGTCCTTCCCCATCTTACTGGATTTTCTTTAGGACTCAGTACTATGCATAATGCTTTTGCAAACTATAAGTATGATTTTAAAAAATAAGACAATTTTATTGGAAACAATAGAAGACTAGAAAACTGATGTGGCAGAGCAATATCAGTCAGGTAATGTACTGGTTAATACAAGACCTTCCCTTTTTTTTAAACAACCACTTTGTTGATACAGATACATTTTTTTCAAGCTCACAGGGAATCAGATTATTAGGTAGAATCAGTAGAGGCAATAAGTTATTCCCTGTGAATCCAAAGGAGATATTGGGGTAGTTATGGGAAGTAAACCATTTGGAAGTGGAAATCCAATGAAAGAAAAAATCTTATCTTCCCAGAAAATGTGCCAAAAAATATGCATGCTTAAGCCATTTAGATGATATCTGTAACAAGTTCTACCCTCTATTAAGTTTCCACATATCTGCTTTCCCAAATACAAAGACTTTCCTTTTTCTCTCATTGATCCATTAGCACAAAGTCACTTTCTAATTCACTGTTATAAGCAATTGCGATTAAATGGATTTATTAATTAGTGGATAATATAATCATTATTAATTACTCTTAACTACATAGCATTTGATATAATCTGCTCCATAACCCCTCATCTTTAGAAAGATAGAATTCAAAGTTATCTTTGAGAACCCTGTAATCCACAAAATCAGTTATGGACTGAATTAGAACAAAGAAATAAAAGTATATAGCATTAAAAAATGAAGAGCTAACTGGACTTTATAAATCTCCATGTTTATTTTGCCCACATAAGGTTTAATTCTTTAAAATTAGGAAAATCAATACAGTCTCCAAATTCCATCTTCTATATTTATTTATCAACTATCCAAGACAGGTGATGGCCTCCAATTGAACAAAAACATTCATGTAGTTTTATTTAAATATTTGACAAAAGTTAAGACTTGGTAGTTTTTCAGAATCTAAGAATTATATTGATTGAAAAACAAATATTATTTTAATTTATACCTAAAGAAACTTAGTGGATTATTTTAGACTTTACTAATTTCCATGATTCAGAACTGAAGTGATGAAATGAGGATGGAGATATGACGGGACTAAGAGATACTGAAGAGACATATTTAACAGAGTTTAGTGATGGATTGGAGTGAGCAGTAAAACAGAAGGGAAAGTCAAGGGTCATAGTTTATTCTGGCTCAGAAATGGTGGTAATCTGATGCCACTTTTTGAAATGAAGAGCGCACAAGGAAAAGCAGATTTGAGTGAGGAAAACATGATGAATTTAGTGTTACATAGTAGAATCATAGGTCTGTCTATAAGACATTTAAGTTGTGATGCCTGCTGTGTAGTTGAATATAATAGTCTGCAGACACAGCAAGAACAGAGTAGTTTAGAAAGAACCAAACGGTCGAATGTATTAAAATAAAAAAGTTGCATAGGACAAGGACTGAAAACTTTTGGGTTCTGCGCAAAAAAATATTAGTATGTATGGCTATTTTTAGTAAAGAGATAGAAACAGAAGCTGGAATTCAGAGAATGAGGAAAAAACTGGAAAGTGAGGAGATGAAATGCCTTACCCTTACAATGAGGATAGCCAGATTTTCATTTCATTTTAGTATTAAGAACCAGAATAATTTATATATTTCCCAAAACTGAAAAGTGAAATCTTCCACTTGTCTTCCACACCTCTTTTCTATTCTTTTGTTCCAAGTATCTTTGTTGAGGTAGTGTATTTTAAAAAAATTATGTACACACACACACACACACACACACACACACACATATGTACACACATATATATGTATGGGGAGACTGATGTTTAGCTCAGTTGGTAGAGTACTTGCTGTGTGTGCTCTGAGGCCCTGGGTTCGATCCACAGCACTGCAAAAATAGGAAAAGGACCTGGAAGCCCACTCCCGAAACAATCCTGAAACAATCAGTCATCAAAAACCCTATGAGTAGCAGAGAAACACAGACAAAGTTTGGGGCATGGCACAGTGTCAGGGAGTATTTCTTTCTGTTGTTACATAGGGTTGCGATGAGTCAGACTTGACTCAAAGGCACCTAATAACAAATAATAACATACATGTACATATATATGTATATAATATTTATGACAAAACCTAACATAGCATCTAAATAATGTAACTATAGGCATTTTAATTATCTGAATCTAATCCATTTCTGAAAATATGTGAGAAGGCAAATTTTGTGTAGAAGAATTTTTTTTAATTTAATTAATTAATTAGCTTATTGATGTACTAAAGGGTTGAATCCAGGGCCTTGTGCATGCAAGGCAAGAACTTTACAGCCGAGCTGCACCATCAGCCCTCTTTTTATTTTGAGATAGAGCTTGCTAAAATTGCTGCAGACTATCTCTGTCCTTCACCTCATGGTCCTCCTGCTCCAGCTTTCCAAATTATTGGAACACAGGCATGTGCCTGGCTCTATTTTATAACTTTTAATGGGAAAAAATAATAACAGATTCTTGGTAATGCAAAACTCCAACCACTTCCCCCAAACATCATTAGAATACTATTAACTACATAAAAATCTACCAAGGACTTATGTATTATAAAAGGCATTTAATACTTGGTTATTTAACATTTAATGAACCCACTAATGAATATGTTTATACAGATTACAGATAGCTTTAGTTATTAACTGCATTTTCTTTCTCTACTGCAATGAATATGTATTTAATTTAAATAAAAATGAATATAATATGTAAAAAATACATATTGATGCAATTAACATAGCAAAATAAAATAAACAAGTGAAGCTTTAAAAATACTTACCTGAGTAAGGCTTAGTGGTAGGAAGATATTTTCACTTAAAAATGCATAACACCTTTAAATAAGGCAAACATCCCACTGTGAGGAGAATATCTGAGACATGAATGCAATGACTTGTACAGGTTTCTGGAAATTATATTGTTAGGTGCCGTTGAGTCAGGTCTGACTCATAGAGACTCTATGTACAACAGAGGAAACACTACCCAGCACGATGCCATGCCTGGTGCTATAGTCAGTGCTTCTCTGGTATGTATATGGTTTTTAATGGCTAATGGTTTCAGGAGTGGGCTGCTGGGTCATTCTCCCAAGCCTACAGCACCCAGTACTCCCAGGCAATCTCCCATCCAAGTACTAACCAGGCCAGACCCTGCTTAGCTTCTGAGATCTGACAAGATTGGGCACCAGGGTGGTATGACTACAGACATGGAAACTGTGTAGAAAGTCATTATAACAATTATAGATTGAAATACTAAATTTAGCTTAAATGTTTTTAAAAGTCACTATTATTGTCATGTCCATCCATGATGTAATCAGAATGAAATTGTAATGGCACATGAACAAAAACATAGAAGTGGACCAATGGTTTTCAACTTTTCCCTGCAGGGGTCACTTGGCAATGCCTGTGAACATTTTTGGGTGTCACAAAATAGAGGTCAGGAATGTTGCTAAGCATCCTGCAATGCACAGGACAGCTCCTCACAACAAAGAATAAAGCATTCCAAAATATCAATAGTACTGACATTGAGGAACATTGAAGGAAAGTAATGTTTGGAGGCATGTTGTTCTGTGTAGGAAACTATGATTAAATAAATTTGAACAGAGTTAAGTGCTAAACTAGGGTCTTTTAGAATACTCAGAGCTGATATAGGAGAAATAAAGTATCGAGTAGAAGGTCTGGATTTGATTCTCAGAACCACAAAAATGGGAGAAGTACTCGGCAATCCATTCCTAAAGCAAGCCTGAAACAACCAGCTATTGTGTTGTACATAGGGTCACTATGAGTGGGACTTACTTGAAGGCACTTACCAACAGAAGGCCAGTCAATTACAACTTGGTGGAAATTGTGAATACAGCATGAAGAATTTAAAGTTTTCATGAAATAAAGTATTGTGACAAAGTCGGAGTCTGAAGGTTTGTGGATTACTAGATGTAGGATATGTCTACAGCCATACTACCCTGGCATCCGATCTCATCAGATCCTGTAAACTAAGCAGGGTCAGGCCTGGTTAGTACTTGAATTAGAAATTGCCTGGGAATACTGGGTGCTGTAGGCTTGGGAGAAAGACCCAGAAGCCCACTCCTGAAACAGCCATCAAAAACCCTATAAATAGCAGAGAAGTACTGACAATAGCACAAGACATGGCACAATGTCGGGTAGTGTTTCGTCTGTTGTACATAGGGTGGCTGAATCTATCCAACTCAACAGTACCTAACAGCAAACAACAACAACAACAGATGTAGGATATGTTCAAGAGGGGAGAGACTAGCATGATTAAATCCTGTTTGGAGTGAAAAAGAACAGCATATGCCACGATTCAATGGAAATCTAGAAAATCATGGAACCAAACTCATGTCTCAGAGGAGACTTCAGTTAGAGTGAGAAACAGATTGACTATGACAAAATCAAGGGTTAAAATGAATCAATGATATTAGCTTTGGGAATTATAAAGTGGATCTTTTCATCAATAATACTAATAAAAATAAAAATGAGCTAATGTAGGTGGGGAATATGACAAAACATTTAGTTTTTAACATGTAACATGTAACATGTATGGATGGGGCATCCAAATGCATGAAGTAATTTTAATAATTGCAAGGGTTTTAAGCTTTTCAGTAATTCTTTTTTAAAAGCATTTAGATACTCTTCAGGTTTTAAGTTAACTAACACATCTGAACACTAACTCTGGGCCATATATCATATATTTTTCACACACAATCTCTTCCAAGGAATCACTAGAAACTACTATTACCCCATTTTATGGATGACAGAAATGAAGCTTAGCAAGATCAAATGATCAAGGTCATAAAACAATTAAGTTACTTTACTGGAATGTAACTCAATGTCTTCTAAGTCTTGGGGTTTTTACTGAAATGATTTTCCTCTAGTATTTGTTGCATTCTCTAGTTATTTCATAAATCCTCTATAATCACATCTTTATTGAGCTTAACAAGTAACTTTCTCCAGCTATACATATTTTTAAATACATATTTTTATTCTTTGAAAAATAATATACATCAATGCAGAAATTTGGAAAATAAATAAAAATGGATGTCAAGAAGACAAAAACATTGTTAATTCTACTACTTAGACATAACTACTAATAAATAACTTTTGCATAATTTAATTTTTATCATTTTTATTTTTCTCTGCTTGTGGTTCTGCTGATATATAGTGATATTCTAAAATAAATAATGAAGAATGAGAAAGAGGAAATGAAATGAAAAGGTGGTATACAAGCTAGAGAATTAACTCTCAAATGCATAAAGAAGAAATTTGTGTGGGTGAGGGTCTGGAGACGGAATAGGAAGATGGTAATTTCTAGAACCTTTTTTTTTCTTTGCCAAAGGAGCATTAGGAACTTAATAAATCTTAGTTCATCTGTCATCTCTATGCTCTGCTAATGACAAGATTAAATTGAAGCTACACTTTCCTGAGTGCTTATCATTTGCCAGGCGCAGTACTAAGAGCTTTACTCACATTATCTTATTTTATCCCTGCAGCATATTTCCAATTTAGAGAAGAAGAAACTTAAGCTTAAAGAGGTTTTAAAAACTTGCTCAAGTTCCACATCTAGTAAGTGCAGAAGTGAGGATTCGAAAGCAAATTTGTCAGGCCACAGAGGCAGTGTTATTACTCTTTGCTATGCTGCCTCCTCTCCATGAAGAAAATCAGGCGTGGAAAAGTATATAATCCAGGAAAGTGAGTCAGAGCAAAGCTAAAGGAGCTGTTTGCATCTCTAGTATAGAACACCTTCTCACAATTTCTAATCTAGGATTCCCCTTTGCTTTTACTCTTTGTAGAAGTAGCTTGACATTTGGCCTTTGGAATATGGTTTAATGCTTGAGCCACCAGATAGTTTTTATATGATTCCTTTGGAAAAATACAGTTTGATGAGGAATGCTTGCTATTGCTGTGTGCCTAGCACATAATGAGTCCACAGTTGCTGAATGATCACCAAACTCAAGATTATTTTTCTGGAGTAACCTTAATAACAAGTTGAGCCATGCAATACCACCAAAGCCCCAGTAATTTGGATAGAATGACAGAATTTCAATAAATATTGGCTGGCCAAAATTACTATTACCTGGAACATTTCTTGAAGTCAGACTGTGGCTCTTGGACAACAGAATGTTATATTTAAAAATTATGTAATTTCAAATGGTCACATTTTGGCTCAGTTTTAAAATAAATAAGTGCATTGTTTTGTTTTTATCAAAATATTTAGATAGTACAGTCTTTTGCTTTTAGTTTTAGGCTGTTAGATGATGCTATTAATGAAAAGTAAAGTTGTTAAGTAAATAAAAATTTGGGTGCATTTAGTCCTATAAATTGGGAAATTTTGCCTGTCTATGGAAACATGTTCCTTCTATAAAGCTTAATGTAAGCCATTGATTTTATTTGAAGACCTGTACAGCATTAGCCTGGTCATTCGCAGACATATTTACATGTAATTTTTTGGGTAATAGTCTGTGTTTGTTCTAATGATAAGTGTTTCAAGGTTACTATTCTCTGGAGTCCTCAAGATATTTATGTACTTGGAATTTTAGCCACAGTACAATTAAAATGAAATGCAGTCAATAAAATATTCATGCAGGAATGTTTGAAGATCAACTACTTAATGTTTGGGTCCATAACTATCATTCTCTGCTTCCTGGAAGTCAATGCATAGCAGAGTCAATGAATTAACTAACAAATTGGACCCACATTATACTTTTAATTCTGAGTTTATTATTAACTCCTTGATAAGGCACACATAACATTGATTACAGTTTATGCTGCATGGTCTTTCTTAAACCTTTTGCCAGACTGGCTTGCAACTTTGAGATCATTAGACATTATTGTTAACACTTTTGTCGTTGTTCGGTGCTGTGGAGTAGGGTCTGACTCATAGCGACCCTATGTATAACAGAACAAAGGAGGCACTATATCTGACAGTGTTTTTCTGCTATCCACGGGTTTTCAATAGCTTATTGTTTCAGGAGTGGGCTGCCAGGTCCTTTTCTCATTTTTGTGGTACTGGATGGAGCCCAGGGCCTCAGAACATGGAGTAAGCCCTCTATCAATATAGCACTATAACATTATAGGAAATAGAATCATAGCATGTTAAAACAAGTGGCAGCTGTATAGCGTCCTTCTCATCCTTTCTTTTAGGATCAGGGTACTGAACATCAGCAAAGACAATAGAATTGCTCTGTGTCACATAGTTAGTGATGGAGTTGTGCCTAGAATCCAGGGCTCCCAATTCTCAGGCCATTTGATATCAAAATACTGGGTCACTGAATCTGAAGACCCTAGCTGGGTTCTGATTTTGCAGGTTCAGTAAGTTCTCTTGCACCTTGTGGGCTCACCTTGTATTTATTATTTTTTTCTAGTAGGGTGACGTAGGATTTAAGTTGATGAAGGCATAAGAGAGTAGCAGAAGCTTGCACTAACTGAAAATTCTCTCTCACACTGACAAATGCCACAAGACTTCTTTTTTTTTTCATCTTTTCTTTCTCAGATTCTTTTTTTTTTATTAGAAATTTTTAATGTACATCATAATGTGATTCATTTTGACATGCTTTTCGTTGTGACAATTTTCATATATGCCCACAAGACTTCTTGAGACTGCTTTTGGTGAAGGTGACCCACTACCTTCCCCTCAGAGGTAAAGTTCTGAAACAACTAACACCAACTTTAATCTTATGAAAAGTACTGCCTTGCCTGTAAGACTTAGGCAGATGGATAGATTTTCTTGAAGTTCCTGTCAAGTAAAATGGATTATTAAAAAATATTGATATCTCTATTGCCATCAGGGTGTTTTATGTTGTCAGTGGAAGTAAAAAAATAATTTTCCACTGCCTGCCTTTCTTTCTTCCTTTCTTTCTTTCTTTCTTTCTTTCTTTCTTTCTTTCTTTATTTCTTTCTTTCTTTCTTTCGGTTTTGTGTGTGCGTGTGTGTGTGTGTGTGTGTGTGTGTGTGTGTGTGTGGTTCTGGGGGTTGAACCCAGGGCCTCTTGCTTGAATGTTTTGCAAGTACAGTACCACTGAGCTGCAACCCCAGCCCATTTGTTGTTGTTGTTACGTTTTGAGACAAGGTCTCACTAAAGTATGTAGACTGCCTCGAACTTTCGATCCTCCTGCCTCTGCCTCCAAGGTGCTGGGATTACAGGCCTGCGCCGCCACACCTGGCTCTAACACTCCTTTCTATGTAAGTCAGTTTTACGTATTCATTTTACTTTATGCTGGATAATGAAAAGATTCTAATAAGCTTTAGTCCTCTTTGTAGCTGCAGCAGCTCTCTACAAAAGGGAAAGTAAAATTTTTGAACTGAGGTTTTAACTTATGTCTAAATGAACAAGGTTGTAGCAAAAATAAGTACAAACATACAAACAGAACTATGGGCTGGTACTATGGAAAGGGTTATTCATTTCAGTTTTTAAAACTCACTTTCACTATATGAATGATCACTGTTTGGACAAGTTAAAGATGGTCAAATAAGTTTGGCAATATTAACAGAACTGTATCATTTCTTTATCAAAATACACCTACTTTGTCAACCTGATCCTAACATTTGCCTTTCAGCTCTGACAAAAATAGTTTCAACTGATTTAATGACATTTTTCAATCTGATTGTTAGATAAAGGTCTTTAACAACAACCAAATCACATTGACCAGTTGGATTCTCATTCCTGCTCTTATTCACACTTCCTCATTACCTTTTCATGTCTGAACAAGTTACTGAGAATCATGGAGTACAGAGATTAGTCAGTTCTTGCTACAAGATGTTTGTGTTTCTACTTGGTGAAGCACAAGGAAAGAAATATACCTCTTTCTCTTTCGTGTGTCTGCAAACTGAAATAACTGGTCTGCAGTATAATAAACTGTTATAACTAGAAGAGACCTTGGACAAAATTCAGCCCAGTTTTTTTCTTCCCCAGGGTGAGGGATGTGTACCACTAGTGTGTACAAGATAATTTTAGGAGGCATATGGATAGTGAATGACACAATGAGAAAGTTAGCTTCTTTTCAGGGTCTCTCTTTTTTTTTTCAGACTTCTAATTATATCAAGAAGAAAGTCTCAGTCTGGTGCTAACAAAGAGCTCTCTAACACTTTTATCTTCCCTTTAAAGAAATAGAAGACAAGCCTTAGGCTCAGAGTCCTCAGCAGACAACTATGTGGATCTAGAATTTAATAATACCGTATAGTTTTCATTAAATTAAAAATTTTCAGATTACCATCTATATGGATGACATTTTTTAAATGGAGGAGACACAAAGATTATTTTAAATGCACTTATTTAACTTTAAAAAAATTTTAAATAATATGTTTAAAACAAATGCTAAGTAAAAATTAGTACAATGAATACAGCAGTGCACACATTTCATAATGGCTATAGCCACTGATACAGTAAAAGGATGTTGTGGGAATGACAAGAGCTTGGGGAGCAGGAAACCAACTCCCTCACTGAACAGATTGGGAACTCAAACCCAGAGAAGTTGGGAAATCATAAAATCAGGACTGCAGTCCACAGGCTACCTACCAGATGGATGTCACCCCTTTACTTGACAGTTTGAATAATTTTCTTCAAAACATCTCTTTTTGAACAATATCCATTAAGTTCGAACTTGAAAAACAATAAAACTTTATTTCTTTGTCCTCATATTATGACAGGACTGACTTGACAAAGTTATTGAAGAGGAACCATAAATATTTTAAAAAGAATAAGCCAGATTTGTGGGACACGAGAAGGGAAATGGGAAAAGATTGTCTCAATGTAAAATTTAACTTCAAATTCAAAGCTAGACTATGGTTATTTTTTCCTCTTTTCAGGCTGTTTCATCAAAATAAATAAAAATGTGTTCTGCTTTAAATTTATAGGTGTTGAATTTTTAGAAACATGACTAGACTAACTATGTTGTTGTTGTTGTTGTTAGGTGCCGTCGAGCCGGTATCCGACTCATAGCGACCCTTATAGGGTTTTCAATGGCTGAGTGCTTCGGGATTGCCTTGGGAGTGGATTGCCAGGCCCTTCTCCCATTTTTGCGGTGCTGGGAATTGAACTCGGGGCCTCTGAGACTGCAGCGCAGCGCTCTACCCACTGAGCTAAATCGAGCCCCCTAGACTAACTATAACCATCACTTTTCAAAAGCATGTATAGACTTTCATTGAAATACAACACTGAAATTCTCCTAGAAAGTTTTAAATTACAAGTGAATTGTGTTTCTTGCAAATCTTAAAAACATAATTAAGTCTGCAGTTTGAGAAAAGAAATCTAGAAATTTTTATGAAATCCTTGATAAAAAAAACAACATGATAAAAACTATTTCCAAGACATTTGAAAGGAATGCAGTAGCTTTCTCCTACTACGTGGGACTTCTGGCCTCCAAAGGCACTGGCCACTCCAGCTGAATAGCAGAACAGTCACAGGACTATTGATTTAAAAAATAACTAACAGCTCCCTCTTATTATCTTGTCTACTTATTATCTATTAACTGAAGCTCCTCCCCCCCATCAGAGCAGTAGAGGAAGTGAGGAGATGGTCAGCAGAGTCAAGCTGGTTAATCAACTGATTGGGTGTTAAGCTCTAGGCCATGTATGAAAAGAGGTAAAACAGTGGAAGATATTTAATATATTTTAAAATACCAGCAAGGTGGAAATTGATTTTTTGTCCTTGCTCTGCCACAGTATCTTTTACACAGACAATAGGACTAGTAGGCATCTATCTATGTTATAGTATTTTCTAAAGAAATAACTTACCATCATTAGTAAAGCATGTAGTCCAAGAGTTGAAATGATAAATAAATAGGCTGCTTCTCTTAATGCTCAAATCTCTCTCAGGTTGTAAACCAGGAACAGAAGAAATTCACCATCTTTTCCACGTAACTAATACTGTCCCATATCAAAGACTCCAATGTTCAGACCCACACTCCAGCTCTGACATTTTTGTTCCTGATTCTGAGTGTCCAGCTGAATAGTCTGGGAAGGGGACTCTGAGGAATGTGCACCACCCACACCAAGGGCTCTCGGGAAAGGAGGATGCTGGGCATCAGCTCACCAGGGAAGAGATGACTTTACTGTGCCCTCTTTGATTTCCTTCCAAGGCTTCAGGAGCCACCTGTCTCTGACACTGGACATCCAAGCAGAAATAGAAATGACAATCATTTGAAATCGGGCACCTATTGTGAGACATTTTCATCTATATAGTTTCTTGCCTCACTCATAAGACTGTTGTTCATCCAGTAGCATCATATAATGCGCCCCACATCATTTAAGATCCCATTGTTGTTGTTAGGTGCCGTCAAGTCATGTCTGACTCACAGCGACACTTATAGGGTTTTCAATGGCTGATTCTTTCAGGATTACCATGGGAGTGGATTGCCCCATCCTTCTCCCATGTTAGTGGTGCTGGGAATCAAACTCAGGACCTCAGAGACTGCAGAGTGGTACTCTACCAATTGAGCTAAATCCCAGATCCTAAGATCGCATTAGAGGTGCCCAGTCTTTGGAAATGTCTCTCTGTAACCTCCCTGAAAAGAGAAAGTGGGGTCGACTATAGGCTAGAAGCAACAATTCCACAAAGCCTCTTTAGCAGTTCATGTCATTGTGAATTAATTTGGTTTATATAACCCAAAATTATTTTTATAACTTTGTTTTTGCTTAGAATTTCTATTGCTATATAATATACTGCAAATCTGCCCTGTCTCATTGGTGAGGGATTACTCACAAAGGGCTATTTACGTATATATCAACAAGTCACACCATAGTTTTTTCATAATTGGAATAGATGCCAATATTCAGCTTTGCATTTGGAATTTTTGTCTGCAATGCAATTCCTAGTGGTGTTCTCTGTCTTGGTTCCCACTTTTTCTAGGAAAGTTCTGGACTCTTATCTTGAGCCTGCTTATCTTGGTCATTTATGGAGGTTATTACAATGGTTCCATTTTACAGATGAGCAAACTGAGAGTTAAGGAAGGAAAAAAAATATACCTTAGTTGATGAAGGGAAAGCCAGCTAAATTAGCAACATGAAGTATTGACTCTTTTTGATTAAAAAATATTTATTTTTGCTCCCAGAGTTTCTCTCATCTTTCATGTCAGTCCTCCATAACTGGTCTTATTTCTTTTACTTATTAAATATAGGTCACATTACTCGACTTATGTGAAGTTACTTGTCAGTGTTTTTCATGCTGTCAACAGTACACATGCCTTTGCTCTTTAATCAACCACAGAATTTCTTATTTTCTGTTATCCTGTAAGTACTTAAAAAGAAGTTATAAATAATTTTCAAAGGAGGCCACTATAAATTAAAACTTTAATAATTCATTTGTAAAAAAATCAAACATTTTAGTGAGATATAAAAATTGAAAATGTTATTGAATTCTTTAGTTTCATCAGATTTGCTTGAAGAAAGGATCAGGAACTTAACATTGGTTTTAATGTTGATCTCTTAGAAATAGAATAATCACAGAAAGAATGAAGACCTTGGAATTGTTTGTAACTTGACTTTGTCAAGGTAAATACTTTACTTTGTATATATTTTTCTCTTCCCTATTAGTGGTAAAAACAGATAATTACATTCAAATAACCAAGAGAATTAAATTGGTCTTAGTAATAATGTATTTGAGTTTAGCCGACTCTGAAAGGACAAGGGCATAATTCCCTTGGTTAAGTGCAAAGAGGAAGTTTATCTTTATTTCATCCTTCCTTAAAGAGTGGTTTCTTGAAGAAGAAGAATAAATATCAAATTTTAAGGTAGCTCAAGTTCACATTCCACTAATGGAAGGAGTTGGAATCTCAGAGATGGTTGCACTCATTAATCATTTACATTCAGCATGTTGCTAAGTATCTAACATGCTCTAGTCAGATACTCTACTTGATGTTAGAAACATGTAGATGAATATGAACCAGGCCTTAGAGTCATACCAAGAAGAAATGTGTAATAAAAAATGAATTATAACTACATATTTTAATGAAAAAGTTAGGAAAGGTGTCCTGAAGGAGATTACATTGAATATTGTCCCAAATGTTTGTACAGAGGGAGAGACAAGAAGGTTTCCCACAGAAGGAAGAACTATGCAGAAATGCAATAGTATGAAAGTTAGAGGTTTAAGCTCAGAGAGTGAATATTTCAAAGTTTTGAAGATGAATAACTAAGCACTGCAAAAACTAAATTTGAATCCAAGCTTCATTTAAAAAAATCCTGTCCTCCAGTTCTTTAAGAAGTCTTTTGTTTTTAGCCGGGCAGGGTGGCACACACCTGTAATCCTGGTACTGAGGGGGCTGATGCAGGAAAATTATAAGTTCAAGGGCTGCTGAGCTACAGAGGGAGACCTTGTCTCAAAAACAAAAATGGGCAAACAACAAAAGCAAAACTCTAGTTTGTTATGCTAGTGATATCATTTTAGTCTAATATTTGTTCAGTTGCTTCAGAGACCACTTAAATGATATTTTCACAGTATTCCTTCTCCTAAACCTTGTGAGCCAGAAAATTGCCAGTAGAGAAGTGAGTTGACATTCAGAGACCTGCATAGTAACAGACTGATCACTTTCTCCCAAAACACAGGGAGACATGAAAGAGCATGCTGTAAAATGCACAGTAACATAGATGTCATTTAAAAACTTTATGGAATTTGTCAGTGAAACCTAACATTACTGAGTCTAAACCTTAGAATTGAAAATGTGTTTGTCAATTCACATGGAATCATATATGTGAGGCAGATATATGGTGATATGAAAGTAGAGATAAGTATTCTTTTGGAAACGATTATGCAGGGTAGTGAGATTGTTTCAGAAAGGGCTATTATATCAGGAGACATTTTGGCATGACACTTGGTGGTTGTACATTTTTAATCAGAGGTAAGGATTATTACATTTTGCTTTCCCTATGATAATAATCTTGCATATTGACATTCAAGTATTACTGTCCAATAAATCACCCATTTTAGGTATCTCTATACATTCATTCAAATAGAAATCTCTCCCCCTCCCTCTGGTACTAGGAGGATGAACCCAGGGCCTTGCACATACTTTGCAAGTGCTCTAACACTGAGCCTCAGCCCCAGCCACATTTTTATTTTTTATCTTGAGTCAAGGTCTGGCTAAATTACATAGGCTATCTCTTGCCTTGAACTTGTGATCCTCCAACAGCCACTTCCTGAGTGACTGGGATTACCAGCATGTACCACCATGTTCAGCTCCAAATAGACTTCAAGGGATTGGATTCTTAGGTGCTAGGGAAAAGGCAGGCAGGCAGGCAAGCAGGAAGGAAGGAAGGAAGGAAGGAAGGAAGGAAGGAAGGAGGGAAGGAGAGAAGGAGGGAAGGAGGGAAGGAGGGAAGGAAGGAAGGAAGGAAGGAGGGAAGGAAGGAAGGAAGGAAGGAAGGAAGGAAGGAAGGAAGGAATTCCTGACCTTAGGTGCTCCTGTTTTGAAATTATGAACTGTGTTAATGTGCCAGAAGTCACTATAAAGCCTTTATAAACAACATTCTTTCAGGAGATACTGTGGCAATGATAATGTGGAAGGATCAAGATTAAGAGAAATTATTCCAATAAAAATTGTAGCCTATATAGTCACTTGAAGACTATCTCCTTAGGAAAATGAACATTTTTTTCCCTCAGGAAATTCAATATCAGTTAAGCATCCATTTTCAGTAGTCTGGAAATGTTAGAATGCCAGGAAAGTAACTGTCCAAAAACATGACTAGAAAAATACTTCAATCCTCAGGCCACTTGGATGAAGCCCAAGAATCCACTGCCTTTCCTCCCTACGAAAATACCCATCAAAGTAATTCTTCACCATTAATGCTCTTTTGGATGAGCATATCTAATTTTTAAAGAAAATTATTAGCTTATGCCAAAACAGAGAGGATAGAAATTGCTACTGATAATTGTTTTACATAATCTAGAGACTGTTGGCTATGTAGGATTTTTATGGTATTCTAAGAGTTCAGGGATCAGATTTTGATAATCACTTCTCCATTGTACATTGTGATAATATTTTCTTGGATATCCTGTTTAGGATATAAAGCTGGAAATTTTATGTTTTATTAATGACAGACATGAAACTTGAGGTGTACAACTACAAAAAACATCAGAAAAGTTTCATACTAATATGTTTGTACTTTATTCACTGGATTGCCTGGAAATGATTTTTGGTTAGTGCTATAAACTGAATGTTTGTGTCCCCTCAAGATTCATGTAGTGAGATCATAATCCCCAATGTGATGGTATTTGGGAATGGGACCTTTCAGAAGTAATTAGAGTTAGATTGTGTCATCAGGATGGCATCCACACGATGGGATTAGTGGATGTCTACGGCCATACCACCCTGGGTCCTATAGGCTTGGGAGAAGGACCCAGCAGCCCACTCCCAAAACAACCAGCCATTGAAAATCCAATGAATAGAAATGAAGCACTGCCAATACTGCTGGGCATGGTACAGTGTCCAGCAGTGTTTCATCTGTTGTATACAGGGTCGCTATGAGTCAGATCTGACTTGATGGCACCTAACAACAACAATATATATCCTTCTCCCTCCACATTTACATCTGAGGGAAGACCATGTGAGAACATAACAAGGAGGTAACAGTCTTCAAGCCAGGAAGAGAGTCCTCAGCAGAAACTAAATCATTTAACATGTTAAATATTGTTTTCTGGCCTCCAGAATGGTGAGAAAATAAAATTCTGTTTTTCAAGCCACATAGTCTATGATATTTGACAATGGTACCCTGAACAGACTAATATAGTTAGAAAGACTTTTTTCCTAGAAAGTTGTTTTCTTTGTATATGTGATACTCAGCACTCCAAGAATACACATATACTTTATAAGAGATGTTAAATCATTTTTTGGACTACTTTTCAAAAACCTGAAATAAGTTTGCATTTAAATATGCAATGGAGGAAAAGTCCACTTCATTTTAAATTTTTATTCTTTCCTCCAGAGAACATATTTAGCCAAAAATTTTTGTCCTCATGGCTGTAGACTTGGTTGGGCTGTGGAGATGCATAAAATTCTCTCTAGTGATCTCTCTCTCTCTCTTTCTCTCTCCCCATCCCATGCATTTCTTTCCCTATGTTTAGAAGCTTGTCATTTTAATTGCCATTGGTTGAAATTCTCATATCAAAATATAATGAAACAAGTTGAGCAGTGCTTAATTCTATTTCTTCCACACATCTAACACAAGAGGTGAATTTGATTTGAAAATTAGTGGTGATATGGACTAGATTTCCTATCTAGCAAGGAGATTTATAGTATGAATCAGACACCAAGAAATGAACCAATAAGGTACTATGTATAATTCCATTTAAAGGAGGAAAATATTCTACAGTACTCATGAATCATTATTTCAAATGTTTTTGTAAATATGGGTTAGTACATCCTGGGCTTCTTTTTTGATACACCACCAACTGAACTAGCACTTTCATTAACACAAACAATTTTTGAAGTACCTAGGAATAGTGTTAGTAATACAGGAGTCTTGTTATTTGTAAATGAGACATAACTCAAAGAAATGCCTCATTTATCTCTAGCTTAGATTTTTTAACAAAACGACTTAAAATATTATGTTTTTAAAGTTCTTCATGAAATTTTTATATTTCTGTAATAATTATCTTTATGTAGGTAAAAGAATAGTATCATCCTTTATTTCTAAAAACTATAATTTTCATACCTAGGTAGATTAGGGATTCAATTATAATTTCATAATATCAAACAATTTGGGGGGTCAGTTATGGTCTCACTAAACACATGCAAATATAACCATAGCCTTGTTTGCCCTGAAATTTTATTCTTAGAAGACTAAACTATTTTAACTGCATTAAATAAGCAAGAATTGTCCCATGGTGTCTAGAAGCAAGGAGTTAGAGAAGACTTCCTATGTTTGAATCCTAATTTCACTAGTTTATTGTACAACCTTCAGAAAGTTGTCAGGCCTTTCTTTGGCACAGTTTTCTCACCTGCAAAGTGAAAATAATGTATCACATCTCACACGTTTGTGATGAGAATTAAATTAGTAAATGGTGAAATAAAAGTGTTTACAATTGTTAATAAGTCATGTCATAACAGAAAACAGAATGAATGAAGTGGGAAATGTGCTACGAATGGCACAACCAAACCGAAAGAAAACTCTCTGAGCACTTGTCTGGTAAGTATTTGGTCCACTCAAAATACCAGAATACTAATATTATATACAGGTATTATTGAGTCTATCTGATTTAATCATCTCTCATTAATAATGCCAGAAAATAATGTTCAAGACATTTAAAAATAATAAAAAAGCAATTAAGAATAACTGAAGACTGAATTAACTGCCTTCTGCTTTGACTTTGTTTTTATTTAGCTTTATTTTTAGCCAGGGTTTTAGTCTTCAAAGTTGCTACATTTGGCATTTGACTCTTTTTCCATTACATGTTTGACTATTGGACTATTTGGCCATTCTCTCTGTCTTTTCTAATTTAGTCTAAACTTGTGTCATCATCTCTCTTTGCTGTTCTTTCTGCTGCTTACCCTAATCCCACTTTCCCCAAACTTAAAAAAAATGCTTTTAAGTAAATGTATGTTTTCTCATCTCACCTGGTTGCTTATATCCAGCTGTCTTGCTTCTAATGGTATAAAAGGCACACCAAGTGTCATTGGAGTAAATGATGGTAACTTCCCTGCTTATTCTCAGTGGTAACAATCTCAGTTAATTCCTTACCAGAACCTGTAAATCAATATAGGGAGGAATGGTATTGTGGTAGGACAAGCTAGTTTAAAGACACTCGTTTGATCTTACTGCTTGAAATCACAGGTTAGCAGAAAAGAGAACTTTATATCTTTGGATCTGAACTGATGACTGAGACATAAGTTCCAGCACCTGTTAAATATCCCAGAGCTATTCTGGCCCTTAAAGTGATTGCTCACTGCTCATTGGAAAACATACATTAAAGAGGAGAAAAAAGATATGCTGAACACCAAGCACGAACTAAAGACCTTCAGAAAATCACTCTAATTCTTGCCCAAGCATGCTCAGACTTGCTTTACTGAATACATTCTTTATCAGAGTGAGTTCTCAGAAGATCCCTTGTTAAGAAAAAATACTCATCCAGCAGAAAACAATTTAAGCCAAAGATGATGATTAGTCCACACTTTTATCCACCTCTTTGCCCTTTTTTCATTGAAATCTGGGCAAAATAACATGGCAAGTAGAATCTGAGAGTGTGGTGGAAAAATTCTGGAGTAAAAGTGCAGACTAAAGTTCTGTTACTAGGAAAAATAATTTATCTTTCTGAATTTCAACATCTATTCATATGAGGGGTAGGAATATCTAACAAACATCAATGTTGTAGAGATTAAACAAGACCTTTGTATGTTGCTTTAGTAATATTGGGCATTGCTGTCTATTTTATTAGCATCTAGAGCTGTACCACCCTGGCCTCCAATCCTGTCTGATCTTGGAAGCTAAGCAGGGTCCACCTGGTTAGTTCTTGGATGGGAGATTGCCTGGGAATACCAGTGCTTTAGGTTTGGGAGAAGAACAAGTAGCCCACTCCCAAAACAATTACCCATTAAAAACCCTATGAATAACAGAGAAGCATTAACATAATGCTAAGCATGGCACAGTGTTGGGAGTGTTTCATTCTGTTGTACATGGGGTTGCTATGAGTCAGACCTGACTTGAAGGCACCTAATAACAACAACATTTTACTGTTGTTGTTGTTGTTAGGTGCCGTCCAGTTGGTATCTGACTCATAGCGACCCTTATAGGGTTTTCAATGGCTGACTGTTTCGGGATGCCTTGGGAGTGGATTGCCAGGCCCTTCTCCCATTTTTTCAGTGCTGGGAATTGAACTCAGGACCTCAGAGACTACAGCACAGCACTCTACCAACTGAGCTAAATCCCAGCCCAACATTTTATTAGCAATAAATAAATTTGATATTATGGATTTGAATAACTAAAGTCTTAAGGCTTTGTTTTCTATCAAACTAGGTAAATTATTTCCTGAAGATTTTCCTTTGTTCCAGAAACATATGAACTACATGTCTTCTGGGCTACTTAGAAAGTGCTTAGTGAATAGTTCATAGTAAACAACCATTATATTATAAGGTATAGGGGAGTGGTACGCCCTCATGTTATCATCCACAGTATCAGCTTTTCTCTGTTTACAATGGTCTTATAGGTCTTCAAGCATTATGTTTAATGGATAGTAAATGTAATAGGTGTATATCTTGAGTTGTTTGGATTAATAAGTCATTAAATTATTACAAAATTATATGATTCAAACTCCCTTTTCTGTTCATATATACTATTTTAAATCATTTAGAAATTTAACTTCCATGAGGAAAATAAATGTTTATAAGTCACAGTTTCTGACTTCAGGAAACTCATAACCTAGAAGGAAGCATTGGTTTCACTAATGATTATGTCCAATCCAAAGATGTATAATTATTATCTTTTAGTTTAAAAGAAAAAGGGACTTTTATCTAACCTACTTTTCTCACTTGATGGCCCAGTCACTATGTATCTTTGTGGAGTTTTTTGTGATGTTTTGGTACATTTATACCTGTGTACATTAATCAAATCAGAATACTTCTGTAATTCATCATTCAAACATTTATCATTTCTTTCTGATGCTGTTGTTATTAAGTGGTGTCAAGTGGACTCTGATTCATGGTGACCCTATATACAACATAGCAAAACACTCCCAACACTATGCCATGCCCATCATCTTTTTTATGTTTAAGTCTATTGTTGCAGACATTGTGTTAATCGATCTAGTTTAGGATCTTCCTTTAGGATCCTGCCCTATTCTCCCAAACATGACGTCCTTCTCCAGGGATTGGTCCCTCCTGATCACATATCCAAAATACATAAGATACAGACTAGCTGTCCTTGCTTCCAAGGAGCACTCTGGTTGCCCTTTTTCTAGGACATATCTATTGGTTCTTTTGGCAATCCATGGTATATTCAATTTTTATCTCCATAACCATAATTCAAAAGCAACAATACTTCTCTTGTCTCCTTTATTCGTTGTCCAGCTTTTGCAACCATATGATGCAACTGAAAGTACCAATGGCTTGAGTCAGGTGCACCTTCATCTTCAATGAGACATCTTTATATTTTAACACTTTAAAAGAGTTCTTTTGCAATAGTTTTTCCCAATGCAATGAATCTTTTGATTTCTTGACTGCTATTTCCATGGGTATTAATTATAGAACCAAGTGAAGCAAAATCTTGAATAACCTCAGTCTTTTCTCCATTTATTATGAAGTTGCTTACTGGCCCAGTTATAAGGATTTTTGTTTTCTTAATGTTGAGATGCAATTCATACTAAAGGCTGTGTTTTTTGATCTTCATCAGTAAGGGCTTCAAATCTTCTTCCGTTTCAGCAAGCAAAGTTGTGCCATCTGCATAACGTAGGTTGTTAATGAGTCTTCCTCCAATCCTGATGCCACATTATGTTTCATAAAGTCCAGCTTCTCAGATTATTTGCTCAACATAGAGATTGAAAAAGTTTGGTGAAAGGATATAGTCCTGATGCACACCTTTCCTGACTTTAAGCAGTGTTTCCTTGTTCTTTTTGAATGACTGTTTCCTGGTCCATGTAAGATGTCACATTATGTTTCAGAAAGTCCAGCTTCTCAGATTATTTGCTCAACATAGAGATTGAAGAGGTTTGGTGAAAGGATATAGCCCTGATGCACACCTTTCCTGACTTTAAACTAAGCAGTGTTTCCTTGTTCTTTTTGAATGACAGTTTCCTGGTCCATGTAAGATGCCTCATGGGTACAATTAAGTGCTCTGGTATTCCCATTCTTCACAATGTTATCCATAATTTGTTGTGACCTATACAGTCAAATGCCTTTGCATAATTAATAAAACATAGATAGACATCTTTCTGGCATTCTCTGCTTTCAACCAATATCCATCTGATGTTAGCAATGAGGTCCCTGGTTCCACATCCTCTTTTGAATCTGGCTTCACTTTCTGGGAGTTCCCTATTATTACATGGTTGCAGTCACTTTTGAATGAGCTTTAAATAAAGTGATCTTTTGCTCACTAAAATCACCCACTGTGTGGTAGAAGAGTGGAACTTCTTCCTTCTTTCCCCACCAGGTTATGAGTTTGTACCCATTAACCAATCTCTTCCTCCCCCTACCCTAGTCTCTGGCAACCACTATTGTATTGCCTACTCATATTCACTCAGACTTTTAAGATTCCACATTTCCAAAAGGGGTGGATAGTAAGGTTGTGGGGAGTGGGGAGGGAATTTTTGTGTAAAGTATAGTATTAGACAATTCCCATCAATTGTTTTAGTTAATCTCCAAAACAATACTATGGGATGGATTGTAAAATATTGACTTTATGGCTGAAAAAATATAAGCTCAGAAAGGTAAAACACCTTTGTCTAAGATTACACATTCAATAAGCACAGAAGATGAGATTTCAGTCATTAACAAGGGGAACTTAAAAAGTAGATTTTGTTTAATTTAATTGAAAAATTCTAAAAAAATATTTTGATTATCTTTTTTTTTTCCAGGAATTCTTTCTTTTCTCTGTTAGGCCCCCAATCAATTCAAGTCTAGTGTGTGGAACCTTTTGATCAGGGTAAGAGCTCCTGTCATTTTTCCTGGGTGTATAGCCCAGAGGACTTATCTTACTATTTAACCTGCATGCTTTTAGCAAGAAGAAGAATGAATAGCCATTTTTGATGTGCTAGTGTTTAGTTTCAAGTGCAGGAAAATTCATTTCACATTAATTTAACTGCAAAAATGCGGTACAGAATATACCTCAGACATGTAATTCACTTATCCTTTTACTTAACAACTTAGTGATTATTGCTCATATCCCCTAATCACAAAACTTTGTAAAACAACTTTGAATATCAAGAATTTTAGTTTTCTAGGCTCTATAAAAGAGAAAAGCAATGTAGAAAAGGACTGTAGATGGCTTTGAGAGGACTATTACCTCATCCACAATACTGAGCATGGGTAGTACTAATAGTATGTGGTCTGTGTTTGATGACACAAAAGTCTGTGTGCTTCTATTACTTACTGTCTGTGAAAACACATTCACATTTCTTGGTCTCTGGAGCAGAGATAATTGTAGTACTTATTTTGTGTGGTTCTTGTGTTCATTTTATGAACTAGTGAATGTACTTAACACAATGCCTGGCACATAACACATTTGAGTAAATACAAGCAACTATAAAGAGAAATAATAATCCTTGATATTATTAAGTGTAACACTCATACTTCTCCCTGACTGGAGAGAGCTGTTTTATACAATCTGTATATTTCCTTTAACAACTTTTCAAAATTAATGTTTGTCCTAGAAATAACCATGTGGAGCTCTGGATATATCCTCTGAGAAGGTACCCATGACACTATCCACACCAAAGACCAATGTAGATGGTGGGGGAAGGTTCACAGCAGCTGAGTGTGGCCATGCTGTTCACTGAGCTCCTCAATGCAGAGCTGTGAATCTCTTCTCCAGAGTTGGATGGGGGCTCATGCTGCCTTGAAGCTTTGAGTGATGCTGTGCCAATCCAAGGCAAGGCCTTTATTGCTGAAACACATCTTTATTCATTTGAAAACACAGGATGAATTTCAACTGTATGAAATTGTTTATGTTCATCAGAAATGTTATTTGTCTTTACAAAGTCTGGTTTCAATGAACCAGCTATGTACTAAATATTAAATAAACATGGAATTTTACATGTTCATAATGTTTGGTCTCTTGTTGTGATTTTGACGAACTATACTTTCAAGCATTGTCAGTTCATCCTTATTTACAAAGAAACATTTGCTTATGCAGAGTGATATAGTGACTTGCTTTATTTTAAGATAAGTCAACTTTTTTATTCAATGTTTAATGTGGAACTGACTCAAAAATGTTCTTTTATACCAGATTTACATTTGTCTGTATAACATCCATTATACCATTTTAACTTAATATTATGAGCTATATAAACCAAACACATTCTATTTCTGTTTTATACATATTTTGTTAAATAAATAACTTATAATGTACTAATAAAACTAAAGAATTCATCTTTAAAAACTTATATGATCTACTGAAATTGATTTATGGAGATTGTCTCTTTCTCTCTCTTGCTCTCTCTCTTTCTTCAGTAGTAGAGGGTTGAACCTAGAGCCTTGTACGTGCTAGGCAATTGTTACACAACTGAGTTGCACCCAAAGCCTCACTTTTATATATATATTTTTAAATTTATTTTGAGACAGGGTCTCTCTAAATTAGGCTGGCTGCCTCTGGCCTCCAATTTGTGATCCTGCCGCAGCCTCGAAATGAATTAGAATTATAAGCATGTATCATGGTGCCCAGTAAAAGTGACTCTCTAAAATCAAATTTGTAAAATTATTTTATATGTATCTGACTTTCTCATATGAATTCTTGACAAAAAGTATAAAACAGAAAGTTGAAACTCCTCCATCTTCCTACACACTGAAGAGAATCAATTGGATACTTTCTAATTTTATGATTTTTGTGTTTCTTAGAAGAAAATAAGATTAATCATAAGCTCTTTTATTGCACATATCAGCTTTTGGATATTTATTTTCAATGAATTCCTCTTCAAACCATACCTAATCTTTTCATATCTTTAAAGCAATATGATTTTATTTATGGATTTACTTATGAAACATTCTCATTTTTGCCTTTCAGGGGAAAAATGGCACTTAATAATTTTTGGAAGACTCAAATAAGTTAACTTTGAATCTATATTTTTTCATTCTGTTGCTTTCTTGATTACACTCAGCCATCCTGAAAGCATTCATGTATATGTCCCATGAGATAAGAAAATTTATGAAAGAACAAATAAATACTACAAATATTAAGATCGGCCTTAAAAGGGCATATTAAAACAGGCATTTATGGCATACCATGACCAACTAACATCACCATGTAGATGTGTGTCTGACACACTACCTTTATAGGGAGGCATCAGGAGGATGCGGAGAGGGTCAAAGCTGAGTGGCTAAGTTCAAAGCAGGTTTCCAATAGCAGGGGTGTATTGTCTTCAAATCTGGTGTCTGGTTTTTGATTTCGAATCAGCAGTAGTAGTCGAAAGAAAAGAAAGGGGAGGAGGGAATCAAGGAGCTTAGAAAGCAGAGATAAAGGAATAGAGGCAGTCTAAAAGCATATTAGTGACAAAATGCTAATTCCTGAGGCCACACTTTAGAGCATCTTAGCACTAGCTTATGGGGGCCAGCAGGATGCCATTTTAAAACCTTTTCTAGGTTGTCCTTTAGATTAGGTTACTTTTGTGGGTGAGTAACCTCACCCATTCCTAGGATTCTTTCCTTTTGACTAGTTTCATTTTTTAGGCAGTGACCTTTCCCTGACCTCAGCCCCAAATCTCGGGTCACCTTGCTATAGCCCTGGTATAGCACTGAATAGAAGGCTTACCAGATTGTTGGCACCAGATAAGTGGTACTGAGCACAATTGCCCTCTTTCATGAACGGGAGGGAAGTTTCCTTTCCTAGGGTTCAGAAGGCTGGGCTGACTTACACCGCCTTTTCATTTTGTTGCCCAGTAATTTTCCCTCTGGCCAGATCTACAAACTGGTTGCCTTACAGGAAGGTGACATGCACCACTGATGCAAGAAGGAAAAGAAAAGACTTTTTACTGGCATCAGCACAACTTTCAATGGTGCTTCAAAACAGATTCACTTTATAGTGAAATAGGTCAATTATTTGCCCCAAATAATGAGGAAGTTTAATTGCTTACAATTAATCCCAGTTATTTTTAAACTTTTTATGCTGTTATTTTATTATACTCTCTGAAAATCATTATCTGAGCACCTAGCTATGCCAACGTTCCAATCTACCCCAATTTACCTCCTGGAAGACCCCCTTTTTCTTCAATCTGAAAACACCTTGTATCCCCCAAGTTTTTAGTGGGAAAAATCAATTGATTATACCTTAATCTGAGACTCTAATTAAGCTCTACCATCTAACCTCTATGTTGCCACAAGCCATGAATCTGCCAGCAGGACAGTCACCTCTGATGTTCTAGGCTGTATTGTTCTAATTTTTGCAGAAGCCTGCCTAATGGATCCTAATGCTATAGTTTCTTAGTCCATTCATGCTGCTATAACAAAATATCTTAGACTAGGAAATTTATAAGCAACACAAATTTATTTCCTACAGTTCAGGAAGCTGGGTAGTCCATGACAAGATATCAGCAGGTTTATATTAGATAAAGACCTTCTTCCTGATTCATAGACTGTGCTTTCTAGCTGTGTCCTTACATGGCTGAAGGTCCATAAAGCTTCTTCAGACTTCTTATAAGGGCACTGTTCTCATTCATGAGGTGTCTGCTTTCATGACCTACTTGCCTCTCAAATTTGACTTTACCTCTTAATACTATTTCATTGAGGATTAGGTCTTACCATATGAACTTGGGCACAGAAGAACACAAACATTCAAACCAGAGTGTATAGTGAACAGCAAATTCAAACTGAAATTCAAGACCAGGGTACCAGTCTCTCTCTTTTTTAGCAAATCAAAATGGTAATATTGACAATTTCCAAGTCCACCATTCTACA
Source organism: Pedetes capensis (assembly GCA_007922755.1). NCBI lineage: Eukaryota > Metazoa > Chordata > Mammalia > Rodentia > Pedetidae > Pedetes > Pedetes capensis. The sequence goes on along the minus strand of VMDO01012610.1, from coordinate 11,631 downwards.
CTCTCTGGTTGTTCCCAGTCTAAAGATGTTAGTACTAAAGAAGAGCAAAAAGGGGAAAAAATAAAAATAAACAGAAAGCAAAAGAAGTATCTTAATAGCTAATTGGAAGCATTAAACTAATCCTTTATCTTCCCATCTACCTTTTCATGTCTTGGAAAAATAGTGCTTCAAATTATTTTTCAAATAAACAGACTCATGTCACATCTTTGGGAATTTAATTAGGCCCAAAGGAAAAAAGATATGGAAGTTTTAAAAACCATTTTGCTATGCAAAATTCTCATTTTTCCAAACATGTTGGGTAATTCCATATCAAATATACTTGTGATTCCAAGGGTTCTGGCCATGATTCGGCAGAGCACAACCATCCGTCAATGTTAGCTCCACACAGACTCATTGTTTCCTGTCCACTCTAAAGCAATCAAATGAGTCTGCAAATGTTCTTCAAAGAATACATCTAGAATGTTACTTCATTAAACATCTCCTTGGCATTCATTCTATTTTCCACTTTGAATTGCTGCATTTAGTTTTGTAATGACCTTCTATAGCAAGGAGGTTTTATTAACTCTTTGATCTTCTAGCTTTGCAGTGAAAACAAAGAAGATATAAATGAGCACTTTGTGCACTGTCTTATAGAGACCAGAGGAAAAAAGAAATGCATTTTCATCAAAAAGATTGGTTTGTGTGGAGACTTTTGGTCTTTCCCATTCTTTTCTCCCTCTGAGCAAAATGCTTATCAGTGCAGTACATGTGTTTATTTTAATGTCTTCTGTATAACAAAGCTTTTGTTTCTCTTCTCTCTAGCGCTGGGTCATATAACTGCAGATTCTCTTTTAAAGGCCATTCTCTGTCCTTCATTTCCTCTAACCCTGAGTACAATTCTTGGGAAAGCTGTCATTGATGTATAGGATGCTGAAAACCCTCTCTCTTTCCAAGTGTTCCTTTTTGAGTATTCATGTGAGTGGTGAAGGGGTGGGGATAACCAAACAGTTAGTTGTCTAATACTGTGCTGAGGAAAAGGTTGAGAACTCTGTATCCAAATCCCAGTTCTGTACTTCATTATAACCATGTCTATATATTCTGGAACATCTGGAATGGAACCGCCTCATTTACTTATGTTGCTTCTGAAGTCCTGAACTCATAGCATTATTGATATATGGATGAAATGTCACTTTTCAAATTTATTGTGTCTTTTTTGGTCACCCTTCTATTTGCTTTCTTTTACATATTCATCTGACTTTATCTTTTTGGTGTTTATCACAACTTTGAGAGCAAAAGTTTAGAGAAGAGATTATAAAATATATGATAAAATTAAATCTAAAGAATGAAAATAGTTACTAATCAAAAAAAACCTTTTTCCCCCCACTCTCATAATCAGCCATTTAGCATCTTCAAATTTGAAACTATGTTTTTAAATCTAAAGCAATCTGAACTAAGAGCCTGTAGACTTTGTATTTGCTTAATCTAGACTCTGGAAAAACAGGCGAAGGTGTATGCTCATGGTACCTGGTCATATTGTAGTGTCATAGGTTTATCTCAACTGAAAAGCCATTATTTATTTCAAAACAGCTTCATTTCATTTTGGCTAAGTTTTCTTTTTGCCAGACTCATTTAACAGTTATCTCCATGGTACTGATGTGCTAAAACTAGACAGGAAAAAAAATAATAGTTTACTTAGTTACCTTGTCCAAGTAAAGCAGACCCAGCATTAGAACTCATGCCTTTTAATATCCAGTCTGCTGTAACTTGCTTTTCCAGATCAAAGAATAAGGAAAAATAATCAATGATTGATATAGAAAGCATACAGCTTTCATCTTGATGAAATGTATGTGGCAGTCTCACCTGAAAGAGAAGTGACAATGAGCTTGGCAAATCCTTCCTCACATCCTGACTTGATGCATTGCCATTGCTTTCTACTTCCAAATATATTCCTTCCTCGTGTTAGCATTTCCTCATAGTATTTTATATTTACTTGTCTTGTCTTACTTTAAATTATGATTTTCCTAGCCTAAAAACTTGCTTATGTTCTAGAATAGGTTCTAAAAATATTTTGCAAGTGATATTAGTAACTATAAATAGCTGAAAACTGTGATATTGCTTCTATTGGGAAATTAAAAATCATAGACAGAAAGCATGTCAGTTTCACAATTGTTATCAGAAGGGTTTAAACTTAAAAGTACATTGAGAATATTTCTAAATATTTTACTGAAACACTTTTTTAGGAAGAAACAAGTAATAGAGCAGTCCATATTTACCTACATGCAATCCTTTAACCTTAGGCAGAAAGCAAGATGATAAACAAACTTAGGTCAATTACTAAATAGAAATCTGATACGGATGTGTTGAAGGAATGCTGAAATTTGAAATCTTGAACTATTAATTGCTTTAAGTGGTCCCAAAGAGATGAGAGATGAAAAAATATTGGGAAGAAAAAATCAAGATACTTAAAAAATTCTTTTCTATTTTTATCTTTTGGTGACCCAAATAGATTAAATAGTTTAAAACAGTGTAACAATTATTCAGAGGCTAATAGCTGAAACCATAGCAATTTGTTGGGTGGATCTGAACCCTTCCTTCTTCTCTACTGTGAGACCATCTGGTGCCCCAAAACATCACCCATAGCCAGCCTTCAACCAACACTGGAAAGGATGAACAGGAGGCTTTGGGGTTCTGGGATTGCTATCTGAAGAGGAAGCCAGCATCAGGATAGATTTAGATTGGCAATACAAAGAACAAGACATTTGGAAGAAAGAAAAATGTTAATAATATGTATTTGCTTCTATCTTTTAAAAAAATTGATAGGATTTATGAAGCAAAATGTGAATTGTACTGTTTTATGTAGAATTCAACACTATGAAAATTCCTGAAGTCATTTAATATTAATGTTACTTCATTTCTTTATTTCTGATAGTTAGGAGCAAAATCAAATATCATGCCTCTTGAGCTAATCATTAATGACTTTATGTGTGTAAACTATTCTCAGTCTTAGAAATTAAAAATTCTCTCCAGTGTATGCTGTTACATCTTTGCCAGGAAAAAAGAATGCATTTGCCCAGAAGAAACTGAACAAGGTCACCTTGGCCCAGGTTGTCAGGAACTAAAACAGTAACAGACATTTCTCTGCAAGAAGATGACAATATTGCCATTTAAAAATTCTAAAATTTCTTTTAAAAAGCAAGATATAGAAGCTTGCAGAGATCTAATAAAGATGTAAGAAATATGAGATAGTTTGGTTTATTTAAAAACATTGCTTTATAATTTACTTAGTTCCAGCTAAATAATTTTGTGAAAGAAGAAAGAAGAAAGAGAGAGAGAGAGAGAGAGAGAGAAAGAGAGAGAGAGAGAGAGAGAGAGAGACAAGACAGAAATAAGTGACTACTCCAGTGGACAAGTACTCAGTTGTTTTACTCTAGATAAACAGAGATCAGAGGATTCAATATGAAATAAAATCCAGATAGTGCCTGTTGGGGCACAGATGGAGACTGGGTAGGTCTTTGAAGGAGGTGACTAGGATGTCTAGCTTCTTCCAGAATGACTGATCTTTGCCATTGTGGGAAAAGCCAGATATTTGTATTGAAAGAGAAGCTTTTCATTACTGACAAATATCATAGTGAGAGTCTAGAATTTGGGAATTATTTACTGGTTCTGAGATGAACTTGATTTGTGACCTTGGAAAAATTATTTTTGTTCTTTGGTTCTTGGTTTCGTCCGTAAACTCAGGGAGTTGAAAAAAATCAACATTCTCCAAAGAGGGTGCTTTTGGAGCAAAAGTTCTTTGGGATATAAACACCATAAATACACACATTGTTTTTTAACATGGGGATTTATAGTTACATTTTAGTTAGGGCACCTTAACGTTACAAGTGACAAAATATCTGCCTCAAGCCAGTTTAACAACAACAACAACAAAAAATGGGGTCTCTCCTCTCTGAAAAGTCCAAAGGGTAAGCTGGCCTTTGGTATGGCTGATTCTGTGGCTTGAATAATAACATTAGCACCTGTGTCATAGGCATAATAATGTACCCCAAATGATTTTCATACCTCAATCACTGGAAATTATTAAATTCTACCTCACAAGGCAAAAAAGACTTTGCAGGTGAGATTAAGGTACAAGAGGCAGAATTACCCTGGGCCCAATCTAATCACACAAATCAGTAAAAGTGGATGAGGTAGGCATAGGAGTGGTCAGAGAGAGGTGACATGAGAAGAACTTAACATATACTTGTTGACTTTGAAGAAGAAGGAAGCAGGCTATAAGCTAAGGAATATGGTGGACTCTGGAAGTTGAAAACACCCTTAGCTGAATAACCACAATGTAAATAGGGACCTTAGTCCTAGAACCACAACCTGAATGAGCAAAAATGAACTATTTCTTGGAACTTCCAGAAAGAAACACATCTCTCTTGACTCCTTGGTTTTAGTTCAGCAATCTATATCATACTCTGAATGTCAGAACTGTAAGATAATAAACCTGGGTTGTCTTAATGCCCTAAGTTTGTGGTAATCTGTTATAGCAATAGCAGAAGATTGACACTAGCTGTTATTTTCCACTTCTGAATTATTCTGCTTCCCTGTTGTCTTCTTTCACAAAATAGGTGGTCTAAGCAACTGTAATCTCCTTCCTATTGTCTTAACATGTCCAATATGTTCTGGGAAGGGTCCTGGCCCGACTTCCACTCATTATAAAGGGATCATGTGGGCACAGGGCTAGTGGGAGGCAAGATGAAGCCCTCCAGATATGCACATAGGTAAAGAGAGGTGCGGTGAAGCCCTCCCACATGACAAGCAGTTGGTAGGAGGCACAGGGAGTCCTCCAGGACAGCACATGGCTAGTGGCAGATACAATAGAGCCCTCTGGAAGAGTGTATAGTGGAAGAGAGATATGGTAGAGCCCTCTAAGATGACATGTGGGTGACAAGGGGCATAGCAGAGCTCTGTGGGATGGTGCATGACTGACTAGTGGAGGTCTTGAACATGGGAAATGTGGTTTTGTTTTGGTTTTTTGTTTGTTTATTTATTCATTTCTTTTTTAATTTGGGAGAGACAGTTGCTGCCCTGGCCTCTGGTACCACTGGAACCATGAGCCAGAGGGAAAGGAACTGAATGGTGGTGAGTTTGGGGTAAGGAGAGGAGTGGCTGGCACTGATAGATCTCCAAGCCTAAGGAAACTTGTTCAGGCTAAGGCATATTTGGGGCCTGGGAATGCTTGCAATCCAGAGAGGTGGTGCCATGAGTCTGGGGGCCTAAGACTCACAGTATAGGCTGTGGTGTGATTGGTGGCTGGAACACAGGGGACAGGCAGAAGCTGTGGGGACGGTGCTGAATGCAGAGGCTTCAGCAGGAGCAAGGTGCCTATGAGGTTGCAAACTATGGTGAGGAAGGAGGAGAGAAGTCTCAGTGATCTGCCATTACCCAAACTCACAGGAACATCAGGGGAGAACCTCTTCACATATGGAGGAAATGTGACCTAGTAACCAGACAAAGCAATGGGCAAGCCTCAACAGAAAAATACATGAAACATGAAAGGTCAAGCTGGATGGAAAGATCCAATAGACCAAATCACCTCAATGGATGATTTCAAAGTAACTGGATACTTAGAGATGTTCATTAAAGAATTTAAAACTCTGCTTACAAATATGCTTAAAGACATCTAAGATACCATTATGAAAGCAACTGATTCACTGGGACAGCTAGATACAAAAAGTATCTAGCTTGGAAGAAAAATTCAGCAAAGAAATGGAGATTCAAAGAATCTCTGAACAGTTCAAAGAAGAACCAAACAGTTCCTGGAGATGGAAAGCAAACTGAATCAAACCAATTTTACAATAGAAGCAGCAGTATCTAGACTAGACAAAGCTGAAAATAGGATAGATGATGCTGAAGAAAAAGTGGAGGACCTTATTTACTCAGAGGCCAAGAAAGAAAGAAAGATGAAGGAGTATGAGGAAGATTTCAAGAGGTTTTGATAATATGAAATTCAGAGGGGGCAGGAAGGAGCTGAAAATAAGATAAGAGGATTAGGAAATTTATTTAAAGAGATATTAGATAAGAACTTCCCAAGCCAAAGGCAAGACCTGGATACATATACAACTGAAACATTCAGAACAGATCCTCTCCATGACACATTATAATTGGGATGGTAAATATAGAGGGTAAAGAATCTATTCTAAAAGCTATAAGAGAGAAATACCAACTCACAAAGGCAAACTCACCAGAATAATAGCTGATTTCTCAATAATAATCTTAAAGGAAAGAAAAGACATCATTCAAGTCCAGAAAAAGATCAACTGCCAACTAAGATCACACTACCCTGCAAAGCTATCTTTTAAAACAGATGGTTAGTTCAAGACATTCCGTGATATTGTCTTGTTTAAATGTTTTGCAACTCTCAAGCCAGCATTATGGGAGAAGGACATGGCAATGCACTCCCAAAACTCAATCTGCCATTGAAAACCCTATGAACAGCAGAGAAGCATTGACATAGTGTTTCACCTGTTGTATGCAGGGTCACTATGAGTCAGACACTGACTTGACAGCACCTAATAACAACAACACCAAGAAGCCAGCATTACAGAGGCTCCCCAATGAAACACCACATATGGAAAAGCCAAGACAATCCTAAATACAAAAATCAAAGGAATGAATAATAAATATGAGAACTTAAGAAAAAATAGGCTAACTATGAACAAAAACAGAAATAAGTACCAAATTGATGCCGAAAAATATGCACTTGTTAACAATTACTCTCAATGTAAATGGTCTTAACTCACCATTCAAGAGCAATAGACTGGACAATTGGATCATAAAACATAAATCCTTAATATGCGACATTCAAGAGCCTCATATCATCCATAAAGACCAGAAAAGGTTGAAAATTAAAGACTGGAAAAAATATACTAACCATGTGGGAACCAAAAAAAACAAAGAAAAAAAGTAGGAGTTGTGATACTAATTTTGGAAAATATAGCCTTCAATCTTAAACTAATCAGAAGAGACAAAGGAACAGTCAACCAATAACCCAAACAATACTTAATATCTACTCACCAAATATGTGGACATCTAGTTTCATAAAACAAATTTTATTGGAGATAAAGGAACACACAAAAACATACACAATAATCATGGGAGATTTCAAAACCTTACAAAGCCAAAAGAGAGGTCATTAAAACAAGCAATCAACCAAGAAATGATGGACTGAAATAGCACCATAGATCAACCAGAACTTACAGACGTCTACAGAATATTCCATCCATCAGATGCAGAATACACATTCTTCTCAGCATCACATGGAAATTTTCTGAGATAGACCATATGTTAGTCCACAAAAATGGCCTCAACAAATACAAAAAAAAGAAAATAAAAGAAAAGAAAAGAAAGAAAGAAAGAAAGAAAAGGAAAGAAAAAAATCATCCCCTGTAATTTATCAGATCACAGTGGAATAAAACCAGAACTAAACAGCAAGAATCTTTTCTGAAATGTTACAAACTCATGGAGACTAAATACTATACTGGGGAATTATCAATAAGTCATTGAAGAAATTAGAGCAGAAATTTATAAAATTCTTTAATCAAATTAAGATGAAAATACATCCTACCAAAATATATGGGATACAGCAAATAGAGTTGTAAGAGGGATGTTTATAGCCATGAATTTCTTCATCAATAAGCTAAGGAAAGCCTAATTAAATAATGTAATGACACATCTTAAGGCACTAGAAGGCCAACATCAAGTCAATTCCAAAAGGAGCACTCAGACAGAAATTATCAAGATCAAGACAGAGATATACCAATTAGAATCTAAAAAACAATTCAAAGAATTAATGAGACCAAGAGCTGGTTCTTGGAAAAGATTAACAAAATAGATGCCCCTCCAGCCTGTCTCATGAAAATAATGAAAGAAAAAGCCCAAGTTTTTAAAAAGTAGATATGAGAATAGGGTCAAAACCACTGATACCAACAAAATCCAGATCATCCAGGACTACTTTGAGAAATTGTACTCCCCCCAATGAAAATATAGAAGAAATGAATAAGTTCCTTAATATATATGAATTACCAAAATTAAGCCCAGAGGACACAAGCAATTTAAACAGACCCATTACATTCACCAAAATAAAGTCAGTAATAAAAAAATCTTCCAAAAAAGAAAAATCTGGGCCTCAACAGGTTCACAGAAGAAGTATATCAAACCTTCAAAAAAGAATTAGTACTTACTCTCCTCACACTATTTCATAACAATAGAAAAGGGACACTTCCAAATTCATTCTAGGAAATTGATATCACCCTGATACCAAAACTGGGCAAGGACACTTCAAAGAAAGAGAACTACAGACCAATTTCCCTGATGAACATTGACACAAAAATCCTCAATAAAATTCTGGCCAACTGAAATCAGCAACACATAAAAAACATCATACACTATGATCAAATGGGCTTCACTTCACAGATGCAAGCCTGATTCAACATACCAAAATCAAGTGGAATCCATCATATCAAGAGAATTGCAGAAGAAATCACATAATCATCTCTATTAATGCTGAGAAGACCTCTGACAAAGTACAACATCCTTTCATGATAACACTTCTGGAGAAAGTGGCCATAGCAGGGAAATAAGTCAAGATCATAACAGCCATCTATGACAAATCCACAGCCAATATCATATTAAATGGGGAAAGATTGAAGTTGTTCCATCTAAGATCAGGAACAAAACAAGGATGTCCACTCTCTCATCTTATTCAATATAGTGGTTGAAGTCATAGTCAGAGACATCGGGCCAAAAAAAAAAAAAAAAAAAAAAAAAAAAAAAAAAAAAAAAAAAAAAAAAAAAAAAAAAAAAAAAAAAAAAAAAAAAAAAAAAAAAAAAAAAAAAAAAAAAAAAAAAAAAAAAAAAAAAAAAAAAAAAAAAAAAAAAAAAAAAAAAAAAAAAAAAAAAAAAAAAAAAAAAAAAAATCAAAAGGATGCAGAGAGGTAAAGAACAGGTCAAATTATCCTTATTTGAGGATGACATGATCCTTTACCTAAAGGATCCAAAAAATTCTTCTGAAAAACTCAGAGTTAATTTACTTCTTCAACGATGTCACAAGATACAAAATTAACACTCAACAATCAGTAGCCTGCCTTTACACCAATAGTGAACATGAAAAGGAGGAAATTAAGGCAACAAGCCCATAATAAAAGCCCACCAAAAAATTAAACATTTAGGTATCAATCTAACCAAACACCTTGAAGATCTCTAGAAGAAAAACGTCAAAACACTAAAAAAGGAAATTGCAGAAGATACTCGAAGATGGAAGGACCTCCCATGCTCATGGGTTGGGAGAAACAATATTGTAAAGATGGATATACTACCAAAAGTAATTTACAGATTTAATGCATTCCCTGTTAAATTCCAGTGAAGACTTTCCAGAAATAGAAAAAGTAATCCTAAAATTCATATGGAAGCACAAAAGACCACACATGTATAGCCAAAACAATCTTAAGCTGCATAAGCAGCACAGGCAGGATCACGATACCTGACTTCAGACTATAGTACAGGACTATAATGGTGAAAACAGTATGATACTGGCACAAAAATAGGCCTGAAGTCCAATGGAACAGAGTCAAAGACCCAGAAATACACACACACAACTACAACCACCTGATTTTTGGCAAAGGTGTTAACTATGTTCAATGGAGAAAAGATAGCCTATTTAACAAATGGTACTGGGAAAATTGGTTATCCCTTGGCAGAAAATTGAAAAATAGACCCATACATCTCAATTTGCACATGAGTCAATTTGAAATGGATAAGAGACTTCACATACAACCAGAAACCTTAAAACTATTAGAAGATATGTTAGAAAATACACTCCAACACTTAGGCATAGGAAAGTATTTCTTTAATAGGACTCCAAATGGCCAGCAAACAGTACCAATAATTAACATATATGATTGCATGAACTTAAAAATCTTCTGTACAGCAAAGGAAACAATCAACAGAGTGAAGGGATACCATATAGAATGAGAGAGGACCTTTGCATCCTACACATTGTACAGAGAACTAATTTAAAAAATATACAAAGAATTCAAGAAAGCAAATACCAAGACAACAAATAACCCAATACATAAGTGGGCAAAACAAATGAAGAGAAAGATATCAAAGGAAGAATTTTGAAGGGCCAAGAACCACATGAAAAAATGCTTAATATTCCTAACTATTTATGTTGTTGTTGTTAGGTGCTGTTGAGTCTAGTCCGACTCACAGTGACCCTATGTACAGTGGATAAAAACACTTGCCTATTCTGTGCCAGGCAAACGATCTTATTTATGTTTAAGCCCATTGTTGCAGGCACTGTGTCAATCCATCTGGTGGAGGGTTTTCCTCTTTTGCGTTGACCTGCCACTCTTCCAAACATGATGTCCTTCTCCAGGGATTGATCTCTCCTGACTACATGTACGAAATATGAAAGACACAGTCTGGCCATTCTTGCTTCCAAGGAGCACTCTGGTTGCACTTCTTCTAGGACAGATTTGTTGGTTCTTTTGGCAGTTCATGGTATATTCAATAGATTTCTCCAGCACCACAATTCAAAAGCATCAATTCTTTTTCTGTCTCCCTTGTTCAATGTCCAGCTTTCACAACCATATGATGCGACTGAAAATACCATGGCATGAGTCAGACGCACCTTTGTCTTCAATGTGACATCTTTGCTTTTCAATACTCTAAAGAGATCTTTTGCCACAACTTTTCCTAGAGCAATGCGTCTTTTGATTTCTTGACTGCTGCTCCCACAGGTGTTGATTATAGAGCCAAGCAAAGCAAAATCTTGGACAACCTCAATCTTTTCTCCATTGATTGTGAAGTTGCGTGCTGACCCAGTAGTAAGGATTTTTGTTTTGTTGATGTTTAGTTGTAACCCATATTGAAGGTTATGACCTTTGATCTTCACTAGTAAACGTTTTAAATCCTCTTCACTTTCAGCAAGCAGAGTTGTGTCATCTGCATAACGCAGGTTGTTAATGAGTCTTTCTCCAAACTTGATGCTGCATTCTTCCTCATAAAGTCCAGCTTCTCAGATTATTTGCTCAGCGTATAAATTGAAGAGATAGGGTGAAAGTATACAGCCCTGATGCATACCTTTCTCAACTTTAAACCACTTAGTGTTTCCTTGTTCTATTCAAACAACTGCTTCCTGGTTCATGTACAGGCTTCTCATGACTACAATTAGGTGTTCTGGTATTCCCATTTTCCAAAGTGTTATCCATAATGTATTATGATCCACACAATCAAATGCCTTTGCATAGTCAATAAAACATAGATAGACTTTCTGATATTCTCTGCTTTCAGCTAATATCCACCTGACATCAGCAATGATGTCCCTGGTTCCCCGCCCTCTTCTGAATCCCACTTGATTTTCTGGTAATTCCCTGTCTATATACTGCTGCAGTCGCTTCTGAATGATCTTTAGTAGAATTTTGCTTGTGTGTGATATTAATGATATTGTCCGATAGCTTGCACATTCAGTTGGATCCCCTTTTTTGGGAATAGGCACAAATATGGATCTCTTCCAGTCAGTTGGCCAAGTAGCTGTTTTCCAAATCTGTTGGCATAAACATGTTAACACCTCCAGTGCTGCATCTGTTTGTTGAAACATCTCTA
>VMDO01012609.1:0-61554 GCA_007922755.1 Pedetes capensis | reverse complement strand
ATATGATCTATCTTAGAAACATTCCATGTCGAGCTGAAAAGAATGTGTATTTCTCATCATGTGGATGAAATATTCTGTATATATCTGTGAGATCCAACTGGTTTAGGGTGGAGATTAGATTTGACGTTTCTCTGTTGATTTTTCATTTTGATGACCTTTCCCTTGATAAAAGTGGGGTATTGAAGTCTCCCATTATTATTGATTCTGATCTAATAAAGTTCTTTATATTCCATAAAGTTTGTCTTATAAAGCTAGGTGCCCCTATGTTTGGGGCATAAATATTAAGAAGCGTTATTGATTCTTGATCGATTGTTCCTTGTATTAAAATGTAATGTCCTCCTTTGTCTCTTCTAATTAGTTTTTGAATGAAATTTAATCTATCTGAAATTAGTATTGCAACACCTGCTTTCTTTTGTTCCCCCTGCCCCCACTAGGTATACATTTTTCCAGCCCTTAATTCTCAGTTTATTCCAGTCTTTGTGAGTTAGATGAATTTCTTGAATACCACATATTGATGGTTTGTGTTTTTTCATCCAATTAGCCAACCTGTCTCTCTTAATTGGCGAGTTAAGACCATTTACATTAATAGTGATTATTGAGTAGCATTTATTGTTATATGCCCAATCATTACCTGTTACTGATTTATGAATCATATTTGCTTTGGTCCTTTCTTAGGTTGCACTCATTTCAGCTAACCAGTTCTTTGTTTTCCTTTATAGGGTTGTTTTAACTATCCTGGATGTGGTAGTTGATTTACAATCCTCTCCAGTGCTGGTTTGGTGGTTGCATATCATTTAAAAGCATCAATGTCATTAAATGTATTATACTCCTCATCTATTTTCAAAGATAATTTTGTTGGATATATTAGTCTTGGCTGGAGATTGTTTTTTTTTGTTGTTGTTTGTTTGTTTTGTTTTTTGTTTTTTTTAGGATTTGAATCACCTGTGTCCATTCCTTTCTAGCTTTCAATGTTGATATGGAGAAGTCTACAGTAATTTTAATAGGTTTTGCTTTATAAGTAATAAGGGGTTTCTGTCTTGCTACTTGCAGGATAGCTTCCCTGGTCTCTAATGACAGCATGCGAGCGATGACATGTCTTGAGGATGATCTACTTAAGTTGGCCTTCAAAGGAGTCCTGAATGTCTCAGTGGTGTATATATCCATTTCCTATACTATCTGTGGGAAGTTTTCCTTGAGGATATCCTTTACTAGATTTTGAAGGCCTCCAGTGGATCTTTCCTTCAGGTATGCCCTGAATTCTTAAGTTTCATTTTTTCATTCTATCTGATTCTCCTGGAAATCTTTTTTTAATACCTTTATCATTGATTCCATTTCTGACTGTTTGTATTTAAGTTCATTTATGGCATCTTCAGAATCAGAAACCCTCAGCTCAGATTCATCCAGTCTCAATGAAAAGGATTCTTTAGCCGAGTTCAATTCAGTTAACTTGGATTGAGTTTCAAGGAGAGTTGCTTGGTTTTTCCTTATCATTTCTAACTGGGATGATAGAACGGATTCCAGTGAGATACCTTCTTTTAAAGGATTTCCAGGGTGCTTGTAGTATTTGTTTTAATTTCTCTTAGCATGTTTATAACCATGACTCTGAATTCTGAATCAGAGATCTCTAAGAATTGAGAGTCCTTGGAGTTATTTGTTGGGGGACTTTGCTCTGTGGGGCCTTCAGATCCATCCTGCCCCTTTGTGTTTTTTGAAGGTTTACTTTGTTTGCCCATCTCTTTATTTTTATAATTTCTTTTTGGATGCTCCTTTTAGGATTGATTTGCTATTGAATTTCTAGTATCTTAAGGTACTTCATTGGGTCATTTATTTGGCTCTTCTCCACCCTATTGATAAAGGCACTTAACTATGGTACATACATGCAATGGAATACTACTCAGCAATCAAAAAAATGAAATAATGCCATTTGCAGCAAAATGGATGGAATTGGAGTAAATTATTTTAAGTGAATGAACACAAGCTCAGAAAGAGAAATACCACATGTTCTCACTTATATGTGGGAGCTGAGTAAAAATTATAAGAAGGAAAAATCCTATGTGGGGTCAGAATGTAATAACTAACTAAATAAATAAATAAATAAAAATTTTTAAAACTTTAGAAAAATACTAAAGTCGACCTAGCAGAGAAGAGACAATTTGGGGAATGCAAAAGAAGGAGAGAGAGATCTAGCAAAAGGAGGAAAGCCTGGGAGAGGAGAGGGAGGAGAGGAGGAACAAGGAGGAATGGGGAGGGGGTGACCTCAGGGTGAACAGCCCAATATTAATAGTCCTGGAAATAATTATAATAACACCAATAATACCAAAGAATGGTATTAATATAGATGGGCTAGAAAATTCATCTAATAGTACTGACCATGTAAAAAGAAAGTTCACTACAGAAAAAGGTTTGACCTTAAACATAATTGGAACCCAAGGATATATAGAAAAATGTTACCATAAAAAGACAAGCAAATGGACGAGAAGTCTTTGAGGGGGATGGGGGGAGGAAGTACACAAGAAGGTAAGGGGGAACTTATCTTGTAATGTACAACAAAATGCATATATGGAAACGTGACAGTGAAAATCACATCATAATGAATCACATTAAGGTGTACATTAAAAATTTCTAATAAAAAAAGTTGTCATTACAAATTACTAATAAAAAAGTCAAAAAATAAATAAAAATTACTAATAAAAAGTTTAAAAAAATGAAAAGCGTGCTTTACTGGCCTGTAGAATTTTAGCCACTAGTATTCTGTCTCCATTTTTCCCCCCTGCCCTGCTTTATTTTCATCATTTGGGGGTACCCCTTCCTCTTATTATATGGTTCAGTGATTCATGTCTTCTGAAAACAAAATTGTTTGTCATTCTCTTTGTGGTTTTTTTGAGCAGATAAAGGGAAATCTCATCTTTACTATGCCTAAAATGGATGTCCATTCTTCCTTTTATTAAGTACCCTAATAACAAGAGATAAAGATCTAGTGCTTAAAGATCACATGAAGTCCAGCTCTCCATGAGAATTATTCCAGGATATTTTAGGGGACATCTCTGGGAATTTCAGGGAAGTACTTCATGTTTTGCAAACCTATCCTTGTTAATGTGTCCTATCTCAGGCAGTTGTCTCCCTTTAGATTGCTTCTTCCTTTCCTGCAGCTTATCTCGGCCAACTCATAACTAACCTCTCCAGGTTACTGTCTCTTTCCACAAACATTATTTTTAATTCCCAAAGACCTATTGAGCCCAAATGATGATTTTAGCATGAGATTGCAGAAGATCTAAGGATGAAAGACAGCAATGCAAAGAACTAAAAACTGCCAATAGATGTGAATAGGTTTTAGTGTCAACAAGATCAATCACAAACTGGGTCCCTGGTATTTCCTGCAGTGTTCAAGGTCCAGGTCTACCTCCATTAACGAATGAGGATGAATGAATGAATGAATGAGTTTATCTAGGATAGTTTTAGCCCACTTTCCCTTCATTCCCACATAAATAGAGAATCTTTCCTTCCTCTAGTCCAAGACTTGCCTTTTTCCTACCTCAAGATGATTAATAAAAGGACCATGTTCCTTTGAGGGCAATCTTCTTTCTCATCCATAAAGATGTAATCTGAGCCCATGTTACCAAAACAAGAAAGTCACCGTACCCCAGGGCTATTTATTCTCAGATGATAGACCATGAGGAGAACACTAGAACACATACCAGGTAATGTTTAAATAACCAAGCCCTGTTCAAGCTCAAGTCACAGTCTGTCTTCCAAAACCCAATAGCTTTCCTGCCCTCTCCTGGTCTCCCAGTCTCTGATAAGCAAAGTCTTACTTAGATAAGAACATACACATTTATCTCACATACACACACCAAAAATAAAAGGAAAAAGAAAAAGAAAAAAATCAGTTTTCAAGCAAAGAGCAGTCAAATATGCAAATATAAAGTTTGGGTTTGGATTGAGAGGAAGTTAATCTAATTCTTTAATGGCAGAGTTCTTCTAGTATATCCAAGTGCACATTACTAAGATATACCCTTAAAATTTTAGTCTAAAATAACTTCATTTTAGAACATTTATGATTTCAGAGCTTTCCAGACTAAAATTAGATTCTATATGACCAAAAATTGTTAACAAAATGTTTTCTTGTAGAAGAAAGGAATGAAATTGTCCAATTCTCATTTCTTCTTAAAAAGTCAGAAATTGTTTGTTACTCCTCAAATGAGAGTTTTCAGCAACTGCAAGAAATGAGCCAGGTGCCAGCAACTCAAGAGGTAGGAAGATTGTGAGTTTGAGACCACAGGCAGCCTACACAATTTAGCAAGATCTTGTCTCAATATTAAAAAAAAGTAAATGGGGCTACAGGCTTGACTCAGTGGTAGAACACTTGCCTAGCATGTGCTAAATAAGTGAAATATCTTTTCCACTGAATACACATTTATAAGTTATGAAGTATGTTCAAAAATACAAAGAATGTTTTAATTTTTAAAAGAAATTTTTATAGTAAAAGACACATTGCCATTAATTGCCCTCAAAATATTTTCTCTGGCTTTGAACACACTTATCCCATGGTTCTTGACATTTTCTGATGCAGTTCTGGAAGTCTTCTTTCATATGTGTCTTTAGTTTCATCCTCTATTATGACAATTCTCCATTTCACACATCACTTCTGGTATGACAACTTCTGTCAAATAAAAACACTATGCTGTGTCCTCATCCACCTTATTCATTGAATCTGGTGTCCTTTGACTTCTTGCTCTTCACAAGTGAAACATGGCCAGGAAAGATAAACATTTTTAATCAATTCAGGACACCTAGGCAGCCCCAACAGTGCGACTAAAGACAGTCATGAAAGAGGACTTCAGGAACTCCTTTGAAAGTGGCAAAAAAGCTATTCATCAGACAGGGGATTAATATCTAGACTATATAAAGAGCTCAAAAAATTAAATCCCCCAAAAGCTACATATTCAATCAAAAACTGGCCCAATGAATTAAACAGACAGTTCTCAAAAGAGAAATACAACTGGCCAATAAATATGAGAAAAAAATGTCCAATATCCTTATCTATCAAGAACACGCAAATCAAAACTACACTAAAATACCATCGCACCCTAGTCAAAATGGTTACCATCAACAAAACAAAAAGCAAATGCTGGTAATTATGCAGGGAGAAAGGAACTCTTACACAATGCTGGTGGGAATGCAGGTTGGTGATATATATATGTATATATACATATATGTATATGTATACGTATATGTATATATATGTATACATATACATTATATATATATATATATATATATACATATATATATATATATATATCATGGAATTTTATTCAGCCATAAAGAAGGATGAAATTATGGCATTTACTGGAAAACATATGGAACCAGAGATCATCATTTTAAGTGAAATAAGCCACACTCAAAAAGACAAACATATATTTTCTCTCATATGTGTTAGATCTCAACATATATTCAATATTTTAATATATATGTCATAAAAGTAAAAAGGGACTAAGTATGGGGAGAAAAGTGTCTAAAGAAAGGGGAAAGGGACAATAAGAAGAGTAATGGGGGAAATGAAGAAAAATATCACATTTTTCTGTCAAAGGCAAAATCTGGATTTATATATATTTGATATATATATTTATATCATATATCTATCATATATATTTGATATATATAATGTGATACACACACACACACACACACACACACACACACACACACAAGACATGCAAGTATAAGGGGGACCACTGGTGTGGAGGAAGGGGATGGAGGGGAAAGGAGATTATAAGAGGATGGTGGGAGAGGAAGACATGAGCAATGCACAATGATATGCATGTATGGAAATGTCATCACGAAACCCATTAAGTTGTACACCAACTAAAAAAATTTAAATTACTAATAAAAAAATAAAATGTGGCAAGAATGATGGGATAAGTGTGTACGCAGCCAAGGGGAGTATTTTAGGGGAGATTAATGTCAATGTGGGGCTGGGATTTTGCTCAGTTGGTAGAGCACCGCTCTGCAGTCTCTGAGGTCCTGAGTTCAATTCCTGGCACCAAAAAATGGGAGAAGGACATGGCAATCCACTTCCAAGGTAATCTCAAAATAATCAGCTGTTAAAAACCTATGAGGGTTGCTATGAGTCAGACACGACTCGATGGCACCTAACAACAACAACAGCAATGTCAATGTGTCTTTTACTGTAATAATTTCTTTTAAACAGTTTCCATATTTTTTAGCACACCTCGTATGATAGTTCTAGGAATATGCACCTTAGACTTTTATATCTTTCTCCAAACCAATGGGTGTCTGTCTTTGCTTATATGGCAAAATACTTAATAAGATATGATACCTTAAACTGAAGACAGTCTGCCAGCAGACTCTTATCCACACTCAGTCCATGAGGATCACAAATCCCTTTGCCTTGGACACTCTATGAGATGGACTGTGATGCCCTCAGCATTATCATTATCACTTCACATCACTGGTTAACTGCAGTTTGGTCAGTTGCACAGAGACTTTTTTTCCTTATGAATTACTGTCAGGCAACATCTCCCCCTGTACTAACGTTCATTTTCAACCTGAGTGTACAACTTGATATGTAGTCCTACCCAATTTTGTCTTTCTTGTTTTTGCTCATATTCATCCATCAACACCATCTCTATCCCTGATTGTCTTCTAAAAGTATGGCTACTTCTCATCAGTGTTTATTATTCACAAATATTAACTTGCCTTCTACTTAATCAACATTATTGATATACTTTTGAACAAAGCAGAATTATAGCATTCCACAGGAGACCTTAGTCCACATTGGTTTCCACTGGTTTTTTTTTTAAACACATTAAGCAACAGCTTGGTGAACTGCAGCCTGCATGCAAAATTCCAGCTGTCATCTACTTTTGTAAAGTTTTATTGGAACCCCAGCCACATTCATTCTTTTATGTGCATCAGTGACTATTTCCATGCTACAATGGCATCATTTTGTTGGTCGCACTAATTACCATGGGCTGCAAAGACTAAAATATTTGTTCTCTAAGCAATTTATATCAAAAGTTTCATCACTATTACTCAAAGTGACAGATGGGTCATCCAGGGCTAAAGAGCATACAATGGTGCTATCATCCCCTTTTTAGTCAGTATGAACATATTTCAAATGTCATCCTGCTTAAATAAAAATAATTATGTCTACAGCTTTCCCTTCAACTCTAGCATATTGTAACATCACTCAAAAAGGAAATGAAATTAGTTGTCTGGATTTTCTGAACACACTCCCCCAGTTCCTCGGAGTAAGATTCCATTCTTCAATTAGCAATTTTCCTGTTTAATAACTCATTCTAAAATGTGGCTAGTAATCCTCATTCTCCAGTTTTGAAATTTCTTTGAAATATATATGTGCTTAGCCTGGCATGGTGGTGCATGCCTATAATTCCAGAAACTTGGGATGGTAAGGCAGGAGGATCACAAGTTCAAGGCCATAGGCAGCTTGTGCAACTCAGCAAGACTCTGTCTCAAAATAAAAAATAAAAATGGACTAGGGGCAGTTCAACCACTTTGAAACTCAATATGCAGATATCCTAGAAAACTAAGAATAGAACTGTCATATGACCTAGCTATACCACACCTGGGAATATACCCAAAGGAGGATGAGTCATCATACCACACAGACACCTCCACTTCCATATTTAATGCAGCATTCTTCATAATTGCAAAGGCATGGAATCAAGCAAGATGTTCATCAACAGAGGAATGGATAGAAAAATGGTAGTATACATACACAATGGAATATTACTCAGCAGTTAAGAAGAATTAAATTATGTTATTTTCAGGAAAAGTGGATAGAACTAGAGAACATCATCTTAAGCAAATGAATTCAGTCCAAAAAAGAGAAATAACATATATTCTCAAGTCATATGTGGGAGCTAACTCTAACACAAAGGAAGAAAAAAAACCATATATGTGTAGATATATAAAAATGATGAATAGTACTGATCTAAGAAGGCAAAGGGCTGGGATTTAGCTCAGTGGGTAGAGCACTGCGCTGCAGTCTCTGAGGCCCCAAGTTCAATTCCCAGCACCACAAAAATGGGAGAAGGGCCTGGCAATCCACTCCTAAGGCAATCCCGAAAGAGTCAGCCATTGAAAACCCTATGAGGGTCGCTATGAGTCAGATACCGACTCGACAGCACCTAACAACAACAACAACAATAAGAAGGCAAAATATAAGCAGAGTAGAAAGAATTGGGGAGGGTACTAGCAGGTAAGAGTG
This sequence comes from Pedetes capensis, assembly GCA_007922755.1. Taxonomy (NCBI): domain Eukaryota; kingdom Metazoa; phylum Chordata; class Mammalia; order Rodentia; family Pedetidae; genus Pedetes; species Pedetes capensis. Next base: position 53,300 of record VMDO01012609.1, on the reverse strand, counting down.
GAGATTGGGGAAGGAAGAGGAGGGGAAATAATGCAGAAGGGTAAAGAGGGAGATGATAATCTCAAAATATATGATGCAACTATATGAATACATGGGAAAAATAGGGGAAAGGAAAAAGTCAGTAAGAATATAACCCATTATTGCATATAACTTTTATTACATAGTAACTAAAATCTCTACTTTTTTTGTTCTTTCCTTCTCTTCTTTATACAGTTCTGTAGAATATGTAAATTGATGAATGTGTAAGCAACAGTGATTTAATGTTGCATAACAGACATTGCAAAAGACATATTACTTTATACCCTACCAACATTTATTAATAAATAAAATAAATGCAAAAAAAGAAAGAAATACCTGCCCATTGTGGAAATTTCTCTTACTACTTCCATGCTTCTTAACCCTCTCTCTGTTTTTAAAGTCAGAGACAGGACTGAGGGAAAGGGGAGGGTCTGTGGTAGTTATGAGAGCTGACTCCAGGAAGGAGGTATGCGTGTGCTGGGCAGGGAAAAACAGACAAAGAGAGAGTTAAGGAAGCTTCTGACCTGAAAAAGATGGGATTACACCACACCAGAGGACATAGGAGTTTTTATTTAGGTTTTTTAACTTAGCAAGTTATATGAGAACTTCAAAAACACAGTGTGGAAGTACCTGGAGACAGTGTGACGCTAGCCTCCCTTCTCCATTCTGCCTCTTCGTTTCAGGCCTTCATCTCTCACCTGAGCAGGTGTAGGTGCCTCTGAATGCACTGCGTCTGTCACACTGCCCTGAGAAGACCCTGCCCAAGGCCTCACATGCTCCCTCAGCTCGCCACTGCCCACAGGGATAATTCAAGCCTCCCAATAATACACATTTTCAGTGTTACCTTCTACCATTCTCCCTGTGAACCAACACTTCCACCATAATACCCTCAAATCCCAGAGCATGGGATTTTCTGTCTTTATTTTTTCTTTCTGGAAAGAACCTCACTCACTTTTCCATCAGAATAACTCTCCTTGATCCTTCAAAACATGACTTTTTAACTTGTTAGTGGAGTGTTGCCTACACTGCTCTTCAAGCTGTATAAAATGCTCCCATTCTTCCTGGTCTCTACAAGGCTCTTTAACAGGATTTTTCATACCATATCATAGTTACTTGTTTCCATACGTTTTCACCACCAGACACTGAACTCCTTGTGGGCTGGGCCACTTCTTATTCAGCTTTGTGCAGCTCACTGTTATTGCGGTGCCTCCCCCCGTGGCCAAGGCTGAGTGAGACTTAATGAACAGTAAATGGATGAGTGAACTCATTCGAAACAGCCTCGTCTTTCTTGACAATCACTATAGCCATCTTGAAAACCAAACTCCAATCACCTTTAAATCGTGTTTATTTAATCATTTCTCTAGTCAGATCATCTTTAATTTCTGTACCTGCAATCTACAGCCTCTTTAATTTCATAATTTGAAATCCATTTTAAATAGCTCTTTTCTCCTAGTTTACCTCAAGTCAAATAAATGGTAAATTAAGCCAGAAGATGGCTCTGCTTGCTTTCACATCCATCAATCCCTCCCCTCCCCTGGGGCTGTTTCTGCTTCATAGCAATCCCCCTGCACACTTGGCTGGGTCCTCCCCAAGGGTCCCTTCTTTATTAGCCACGTGCCCATCATCACATCTGTTCCTGTCGCTGCCAACTCTCCTGTTGACTCTGTCCTGTTTGCTCTTCCTCCTCCTGGTGTTTCTTTGTCTTACAAGACTCCTCTCAGCATCACAGGGCAACAGGAGGGAGATCAGAAATCAGAAAACCCAGAGCACAGCTCCAGCCTCAACAGTTACCAACTGAGGAACTTAGAGTGGCAGACTCCTTCCTGCTTGGCAGGGCATGCTTCCTTTCTGCTCTGATCTAATTTATCTAAAACACTTTGCAAGATATGTACCAATATGTCCATTTAGAAAGATGAATGGGAACCAAAGAATTTCCCACAGTCCCATGGAATGTGACCTTTTTACCCCCCAGGAAGCAGCAAGGCAAAGCAGGATTCAAATCCTGACGCTATCACTTATTAGAGGGTCCATCTCCAGTAAATTGGTCATTTTGAATAATAGTTTCATATTTATGAAGATGTACTTAAAAACGTGGACCCCACAGCAAGCAATGCCTGTGTAAGATAGATAAGTCAGAGCATATGCAGATGAAACAGCATGGGGACTGGCACATAGTAAGTGCTCAATAAATGGTAATGTCTAATGTACAGCAGTGATGTTAGGCTTTAGGAATGATTGCAAAGTATGTATTCCTAAAATGATGATAATCTGCTTTTTAGGCAAGTTAATCTCTCCATTAAATGAGAGATTAAATAAAATGGCTCTAAGAATTGCAAATACCTGGCTTCTTTTATATTATTTATTTCCTGAAATAAACTTGTTTAATCTTGAACCTCAGCTTCTTCAACTATAGAAGGAGGAGGAGGAGGAATATTCCTTTTCTAATTCTTCATCAGCCTACAGCCATAGCACTGTGGCATCCAATCCCATCAGATCTCAGAAACTAAGCAGGGTCGGGCCTGGTTAGTACTTGGATGGGAGACCATCCAGGTGCTGTAGGCTTGGGAGAAGGACCTAGCAACACACTCCCAAAATACCAATCAGCCGTTGAAAACTATGAATAGCAGAGAAGCACTAACAATTGCATTTTGCCTGTTGTACGTAGGGTCACTATGAGTTGGACACCAACTGGATGGTACCTAACAACCACCACCATTCCTCATCAATTTTGAGACTCTGACTAAATAAAGTCAACTATTTTGAGAAATGCTATGTACAAAAGAATCCCTCTGTAGGGTTAACTGATTAGGACTTTCTCACTAGCATTGCCTCAACAATTTCTCTTTTTAAATTCCAGTATTTAACACAACAAAAGATAAGTGAGAAAAAATAGTTTACTGCTTGGCAAGGCACTCAAATAACACCATGTAATTTATATTTGGGTTCCAATTCATGAAGTCAGCCCTAACAGAGCATCTGTTCCTATGTTCTGAAAATTAGTGGGTTCTTTTCCTTGCCTAACCAGATGACAATTAAGTAAATAAAAATTGTCTCCTACCAAAAAAATTAATGCTAATAACTGCAGCATGCAGAAAATGGGGTTCAATATGAATTGTGTGCAGTTATCAATCACTGTAAGGTTAACATGTTTGGATAGAATTTTGTGCTTCTGAGAAAACTCACAACCCAGAAACACGAGATAGTTGAATTGTTAAGCTTCTTATGAATATGATTGGTGTTTTCCCTAAAGAAGGTTTGCTCTGAAAGTAGGTGACAGGTTAGGGCTAAGGTGCAAATAAGATCCTGCATAGCTGTGTTTTATACTATGCTCTGTTTTGTCCGTGCATGGCCTAGGCATAAGTAAAATTGGCCCAATGCACACACCAGATTTCTACATTACTCTAAAAGTAACCTATAGTCAGAGAAGCCACAACTACTCTGTCAAAACTCCTAGAACCACTGATTCTAGCCAGGCACTGGGATCAAACTCAAGGTCTTATAGGACTGTTAGTTTTGTTAGTTATTAGGTTTGGCTTAAGTGTTAGTTTTCTGAACTAACCATAACAAATTAGGTTTGGCTTAAGTGTTAGTTTTCTGAACTAACCATAACAAATATCTGAGAAAATCAAATACCTGAGGAAAAGGTATTTTGGCTCACAAATTCACAAGTTCCAGCCCATGCTCAGTTGGCCCCATTGCTTTGGGGCCTGTGGCAAGACAGCATATAATGGTAGGGAGCATGTGGCCCAGCAACACCACTTACCTCATGACAGAAAAGTGAAGAGAAATACAAGGGGAAGGGGCTGGAAGCCCACTGTCCCCTTCAAGAACATGACTCCAATGACCTAAAAATTCCCACTAGACCCCAGCTCTTCAAGTGTCCACCACCTCTCAATAGTGCCACACTGGGAATCAAGACTTTACCAGGTGCACCTTTGGGGGACTTTTAATATTCAAATTACAGCCATTTATTTACCTCTACAGAAATAGGGAGTTGGGCTATAAATAACAAATATGAACACAGAACTCAGAATCCCATTGCCACGTAGACCTCCCTCCAGCCCTGCCTCTTGCTCTCCCTGTTCCGGGAGCCCACCCTTTGCCCCTGGCCCTTGGCACCGATCCCCTCCCATGGACTGGTTGCATCAGAGACCTGTTATCTCACAGAGATTAATCCAGCTGCCTTTACTGGCCCTCCCTCTTCATCTCTAAAAATAGCCTTGACTCTTGTTGACACCAGAGTCAGTCTCATTTCCTTCCTTAAAGGGCCATTAGTCCTCCAGAGCAGCTGGTTCTACCTCCTTATGGTATGTTCACTGAAGTCTCCTGAGCTATCATTTCTATTTCCAACAGTGAAAGGGAAACATTCTCCCAAAATACCAACAATGGCCTCCAGAAGGGTTAACTCTTACTCTCCTTACACCTCAAACTATTAAAATTTGGCACTATTCTCCACATCCATCGACCTTCTTGGAATATGTCTCCTCTACTTTGTGACCCTGATTTTTGTTCATTCACTAATACCCCTGACCTTTTGTGTTTTAGTCTTCTATTTCTCTGCTTAGTCTTTAAATGTCAGTGTTCATGAGGATTCTGTCCCCAAACCTCTTATTATTATTATTCATCCTGGACTATGATATTGAACACAGTTACAACTTGGCTGGAACATATGAAGATAGTTGTAATGGCATTTGTTAAGGTTTCAATAAATAGCAGCAGCTATGACAAATTTTTTCAACTTCTTTTCCTATCGCATGGCCAGAAAACCTATGTTCTAATACACAGATTTTATACTTTCCTACAAAACTTAGCTCAAATCTTGGTATTTCCTCAGACATTACCTTCACCACGGAATGTCTTAGCCTTTCTTCCCCAAGAAGGACTTTGGGGAACCTTCAAATATCTGTTAAAATATTACCCTCTCCTTATGACCTTTCTTATCCCTTCAGAATCTTACTCTGGACCCAAGAGTACATTGTTACTTCCATTAAAACTAACTGCTTTATGTTTTAAATAATAGGTTAGCATTTATAAAAGTTGATGCCTTGTGTGACAGTCTCCATAAAAAACTCAAAGGAAAGTCCAGCAACCAAAATATTTAAAATACAATTCTAATTTGTATTTGCACCTACCCATTTGTAATTGCTATGCAGTTAAACACATGATAACACTTTCCAAAAAGTTATTTGGAGCCAGGCACAGTGGTGCACCTTTATAATCCCAGTGACTCGGGAGGCAGGGACAGGAGGATTGTGGGTCTGAAGCCAGAGGCAGCCTGCACAACTTGATGAGACCCTGTCTCAAGATAAAAATTTAAAAGGGGGCTGAGCGGCAGCTCAGTGGTAGAGCACTTACAAAGTATGCACAAGGCCTGGGTTCAGCCCTTCACTACTGAAAAGAAATAAAAACCTATTTGGCACTTTTTCAATTCTTTTCTCACTATCTTTAATGGCTCTAGTGAAAGACCCCCGGAGGGTATCTCTCGTGGATGGAGACCCAAGCCCAAGGACCGAGGTCGAGCCACAGGATGCAAACGCAAGAGGCAGCTTTATTGTTCACACAGGCGCCTGCGGACGCTCCAGATGACTGAGCGCGGAGCATGCCGGGCAAGGGGCGATGGTTCTTTTATAGGCAAAAGCGCGGGTACAGAAGCAGAAGCATGGTTATTGGTTGATTTAAAACATTTCAGGGGTCATGGCGTGAACTTCAAAAGGCGCGGGGGCAGGAATTTTAAAAGGCGCGGGGTCGTGGCTGGTATTTTTGAAAAGCACGCGCGAGGGGATTTCAAAAAGCGCGGTTCGCGGTTACTGCCAGATCTGATATGGGACTTTCCCTCTCTCTGGTTCTTTCTGATATGGGACTTTCTGTCCTGGCCCACTTTCCTGGTATTGGGGCCAGCCATCCCAGGCAGTTACAATTTTAGGTGAGGTCTTTCAGGGTCTTTCACTAGAACACTTCACAGGCTGTCATCCAACATCCTCGCATTTCCCAGTACCTGTGGCACTTCTCTCATCATGTTCACACTGAATTAACCTCCTATTTATCTAGTTTTTGCTTATCATCAGACTCCTGATTCTGTATCTTCCAAAATTCGGAACTTCCCTGGAGAATAGAGCTGTCTTTGGATGGCATGGGATGTGCATAACACAAATGAAGGACTGAGAGAAAGCTGATAGCACCCACATGTGAAGAAACTAAAACCATCATCATTTTAATTATGTGTTTTCTTCTCCTTAGTTTAAAATGGTACTTGGGGATTCTACATCATTTGCTTCTTTGTAGCAGCAAAACACCCATAACTCATGCATTTATTTGTAGAACATATTGTATTCATCAGAAAAAAATTGAGATGGAGGAGGAGGAAGAAGTGAGAGAGACAAACAACTAAGAAACTATTCTCAGAGAGCTTCTGACAAGAGATCGAGATCAGTATGTCCAGCACAAGAGAGATACTCGGCATTATTTGACTAAGTGATCTCAAACCCTTTCCCCAGCCACTAACGTACACACAGAAATTTCTCTATTGTGCACCAACTGGCATATATAATATTTCACAACTGACTTATCATAGCTGTCCTTGACATAGGTGTTAACTTTAATTGTGAGAGTTCTGAAAAGAAATTATATTTATATTAAAATAGCAAAAGTTTTATCATTTTGGTCATTTCTATAACAAGACAACTTTTTCCTATAATAAATATATTCTTAGCTCAATGAGAAAGCAATAAATAAAAATTAGTCTGCTGCATATTGACCATAAACCTGGGTATCTCTATGAGAGTGTGCCTTGTATGTGACACCCCAACCCCAATGTTCATGGTGAAAAAAAAGTAAGACCTGATGGTCTAATAAAGGCATTACATTTACTAAAATGGGGGAAAAGCACTCTCCAAATGACTGACAATTTCTCACATTCTCTTTTCTCTATTCATATTTTCTCTCTCCTTTTCCTCTTCCACTGACAGCATTTGTGTTCTTTTCACAAACTCCTTTTTCTTTCCTCCCCACAAACTCCATTTCTGTCCACATCGTTCATTCCCAAATGGAACTGTTCTTTTTAAATCTTCATCTTCCATCCCTTTATATTTTTCTCTTTCTGCCTTTCACTTCCTGCTGCCTGTCCCCACCCCCTGCCCCAGCTCCTGCTTTAGGAATGGAGGCAGCTAAAAACCGCAGCTGTGGCTAAGAAAGCAAGCGGAAGGGGCAGAGTGAAATGGAGCTGATGAGCTGTGTGAATACATCATTCAGGAAAGCTTGTTAGCTTTAGCTTGCAACCACGCATGCATTATTTGTGGAGGTGATGTGGGACAGAGCCAAAGGGCAATTAGGAACACACTCCCTAGCTGGTCTAGGCCCAACTAGGTGATCCCATTTTAGGGGGAAAAACAGGATTTCTCCTGTACTGTAACTGAATTACCCTTTTCCCCTTACCTTTTCAAAAGCTCTGCCTTGGCCATCATTTAAAATCTCCTGAAACCATGTTTCCATAAGAAATTCTCCCTCCACTTTTGAGCAGGAAAGATTGTTTGTCCTAATATGCCACCATCAATACATCCTTCTTAATTCTCTGTGCTAAACATGCAACTAACTTGCCTTTACAGACAGTGTAACCATGTAAAGAAAAATTAAATAGGCTTAATTACAAACTTCAAGGGGCTAGGCAAAGAAAGTTATTTGGCTGCCTAAAACTTTACACCTCAACTTTTTGTTGTTGTTGTTGTTGTTGTTGTTGTTAAGATTTTAAAATCCATTTTCTTGAAAGACATGCATACCATTAGTTTCTAGAACACTCCATCTTCCTGGCCTCACTTCCTTCCCTAAAAGCTATAACCACCTATGCAATTTTTTTTCTAACATTTCCACCAAGTTCCTTTCATCCAAACCAACTCTAAGTCACCTTCCCAACCCTGGTCATAACTATTAATCTCTCTTCACTCTCACATCCACACCGCTGAACAATACTGTTCTGGTCAGATTTGCTGACAGTGAATTCTGAGGGGGTGGGCTTCGGGGAATGCATACTGATCAATGATGAATTCATAGTGGTTTAAATGTCATTTGGCTTTTTAGCACCACTGTGCCTCTTGTACATGTCACTACTGGTTCCCAATCCCCTGAGTAGCTATTTCAAATCCTCATCTTTCTCCTCAAGAACCAATCAACACACTTCACAGTGAATCACCCTATTTCATTCCTAGCCTAGAGGTTTTCTAGGAAAATATCCTCGGCTTCTCCCCGTCCTTGTTGAACTTTATGCCATTCATTCTCCCTACACCCCTCCTGCCAATCTCAGAGACAAAAGGCAACTCATCAAAACTCTCCAGCCTTATACCCTAAAATCTTTTACCATTCATTTCCTTTCAGTCCATACACATTCCAAAATTTTTTAAAAAATAAATATCAGGCAAATGAATTGATCCAATCATTAATTAACATTTCATCACATCTTCTCCCTTTTCTCCCCCTTCCTTCACAGTTAACTTTCCTGAACTACTAGCTGCTACTTCTGTGAAAAACGAGCAATATTTACTTACCTACCTTTCTTTTCCAACCCCTTACCATAAAGCATTAACTCAAGATAATCTCAATAAACCAGGCCAAAAGAGGTCAACATTTACTTTGATCTAGCAATACCTCCTCATGTGTCTGTCAGTATGTCATGCTGTTGGGACTTGTGGGTTGCTGTGATACTCAAAACTATGCCACCAGTATTTTAGATACCAGCAGGGCCACCCACGTTGGACAGGTTTCAACTAAGCTTCCAGATTACAACAGACTAGGGAGAAGGATCTGGTAGCTCACTTTTGAAATAATTGTTGTTAGGTCCCTTAGGTGCCGTTGAGTCAGGTCTGTCTCATAGCAACCTTATATATATACCATAAAACAAAACACTACTTGATTCTGTGCCAGGCACACATTCTTTTTTATGTTTAACCCCATTGTTGAAGACAATGCATCAATCCATCTAGTTGTGGGTTTTCTTTTCTTTTTATTGACCTGCCACTTTCCAAAGCATGATGTCTTTCTCCAGGCATGGGTCCCTCCAGACAACATATCAAAAAGACATAAGACAGAGTCTAGCCATCCTTATTTCCAAGGAGCACTCTGGTTACACTTTTAGGACAGATCTGTTGGCTCTTTTGGCAGTCCATGGTATATTCAATATTCATCTTCAGCACTATAATTCAAAAGCATCAATTCTTTTCCTGTGTCCCTTATTCAATATCCAGCTTTCACAACCATATGATGCAACTGAAAATACCAGGGCATGAGTCAGGCATGCTTTCATCTTCAGTGTGAAATATTTACTTTTCAACACTTTAAAGAGGTCTTTTGCAACAGCTTTTTCCCAGTGAAATGCATCTTTTGATTTCTTGGCTGCTGCTTGCATGGGTGTTGATTGTATAACCAATTTAAGCAAAATCTTGGGCAACTTCAATCTTTTTTCCATTTATTATGAAGTTGCTTATTAACCTTGTTGCAAGGATTTTTGTTTTGTTGATTTTGAGGCACAATCCATACTTAAGGCTGTGCTCTTTGATCTTCATCAGCAAGTGTTTCAAATCCTCTTCACTTTCAGCAAGTGAAGTTGTGTCATCTGCATATCACAAGTTGTTAATCAGAATTCCTCCTATCCTTATGCCCCATTCTTCTTCATAAAGTCCAGCTTCTCAGATTATTTGTTCAGCACAGAGATTGAAAAGATATGGTGAAAGTATACTTCCCTGTTGCACACCTATCCTAACTTTAAACCAGACAGTGTTTCCTTGTTCTGTTTTAATGGCTGCCCTCTGATTCAGGTACAGATTCCTCATGAGTACAATTAAGTGCTCTGGTATTCCTATTCCTCAAAATGTTATATATATATTAGGTTAGGGCATGGTTGCACATATCTCTAATCTCAGGACTCAATGATAATTTGCTTCTGTGAAATTCTCACTTCCTTTAAAATTATATATCACTTGTTTGTTAGACAGACTGAGCTGGGGTTTAGCTCAGTTGGTAGAGTTCTGCTCTGCGTGCTCTGAGGCCCTGGGTTCAATCTCCAGCACTGTAAAAAGTGGAAGAAAAACTTGGCAGCCAACTCCCAACAATCACAAAACAATCAGCCACTGAAAACCCTGTGAGTGAGGGGAGTCATAAACATCTGGTTTAAGATGGCTGATTGAAGGCAGCCCCTAAGTGATGTGGTAAAACAAAGGAGTTAGAATAGGAAGGAATGGAGACTTACCATAGAAAAAAGGTCTGGAGAAACACAGAAACCACAAAGAAGACTGTTGGTTGGTCCCAGATAGCAGAACAGAGCTGAACAGGCAAAACAACCTAGCAGGACCCATCTCCAGCCACAGCTTCCAGTGGAGGAGGGGACAGAGCCCTCATCCAAAGAGGTAAGACTGACAGCCCCAGCCATCAGTACTGCAGGCCCACAGGATAAGCCCACAGTCCTTTAAGCCCTTGAACTCTTCCAGGGACTTGCTGAGACAGTGGCTCTCCTTGTCTGAGGGGTTCAACATTAGATAAGTAACTCTCTTTCCCATGCTCCAGATCTCTGAGGACTCTTAACCAGTGATGCCTTGGGAGGGAACCCATTGTGTGAGACTGAACTACCCAGGGGGACTGAAAACAAAGAATTATCACCTGTGAAGAGCCTGGGGGTGACCTGCCATAGCCCCAGCCTGCTACACACTTGCAGGGAGCAGTTGCAGTTAGCAGTTGCAGTTAGCAGAGAGATAGGACACTGACAAAGGTTTGGCCAGCAAGAGGCTTAGGAGAGTTGCTCAGAAGCAAGCCCTGCCCCTGGGGAGAGAAGTTGATTCCATCACCTGATGGGAACTGTGGATACCATTGACTCTGAGCCCTCTTGTTGTTGTTGTTGTTGTTAAGTGCCATGGAGTCAGTGGGTGGTCGGTGTTCCACTCATAGCAACCCTACGAACAGGGAAAGCACTATTGCTAACTTTTAGGCCCAGTCAGATAAAAAGACTCCATCCTTTACTGACCCACTACCTCCATCCAACATTAGAGGTCACAGAAAGAAGCTCCTCTAGTATTTTTCTTCTTTCTTTTTCTTTGCTTTTTTTTTTTTTAATCTGTTTGGGGGGGTTGTGGGTTTCTTTTCTTTTCTTTTTTGATCTTTTCTTTCTTCCTGCTGAAGGAGGGTAATTGTAGTATCATAGTGTAGAATCACCAGCCTTTTTCTTTTTTTTATTGGAGACAGGATCACATTGAATTGCACAGGCTGCCTCTGGCCTGGGGCTCAAGATCCTCCTGCCTTAGCTCCCAGAGACACTGGAGTTTTAGGGGAATAACTTTATGTCTGCCTCTTTTAGTTTGTTTGTTTTGTTTTGTCTTATTTTGTATTTTCTGTCATATATTTACCATCTTTTCATTATTAATTTTCTTCTATAGTTTTTTCCTATCTTTTTTAGCCTCTCTGCCTTTTTCTGTATCCCCTTTTCTATTTATTATACTTCAAGTCTTTTAGGCTCATTACTTCTTATTGCTCTGCTTAAGTTTACCTAAATCTGTTTATATATTGTTTTCTTCATCATGCAATCATTTCTTTTTATCTTTAGCTCCTTTCTCTTCCTCTTTCTAACATTCATTTCCTTTCTAGACTGTTTTTACCCCTTCTCATACTTCACACTTGAGGCATCCTCCTGTCTCCCCTTTGTATGCCCCCATCATACTTCAAGCAAATATTATTTATACCTTCAACCTGAGTATTTTCCCCCCTATATACTACTCAATATAATTACCATTCTCTGTTCTATGGGCATCGGTGGTGCAGCAGTTGGCATTAAGTGATTTTTAAATGTGTTTCTAGATCTGATGTGGTCCGGTATTGTAACTGTTACAGTGGTTTATCTTCTTCTCTGGGGACTGGCACTGGAGAGAGTGATCTCAAGAAAAATCACTCACTAAGAAGACTCCTGGGGCCGGGATTTAGCTCAGCTGGTAGGGCACCACTCTGCAGTCTCTGTAGTCCCAGATTTGATTCCCAGCACAGCAAAAATGGGAGAAGGACATGGCAATCCACTCCCAAGGCAATCTCCAGTCAGCCATTGAAAACCCTATGAGGGTCACTATGAGTTGGACATGACTTGACGGCACCTAGCAACAACAACAACAACAAGACTCCCAAATAAAACAGGAAGTGATATCAAGACCTATAGATGCACAAATCACAAACCAGAAACAAAAAAAAAAAAAAAATGAAAAAACACAGCATCACATGTCCTCCAAGAGAACATGATTCCTTGACCACTGAATCCAAAGATACTGAAAGAATGGAATGTCAGACACAGAATTTAAAAGTTTGCGTGTGAAAATGATCAATGATGTCAAAGAGGACACACACACAAGCAAATGGACAAAGAAAATCAATACAGGATTTAGGTTAGAAAGTCAACAACATAGATGGCAATGTCAGCAAAATGGATGAGAAGGAAGGAAATTTCCTTCAGGAAGGAAATTGAGATTTTGAAAAGAACTGAACAGAAATATTGGAAATGAAGAACTCAATAGGCCAAATATAAAAACACAGTGGAAAGCATCACCAGTAAACTAGATAAAGCAGAAGGTCAAATATCAGGGATGGAAGATAAGGTTAAGGAAATACTATATTCACATATCAAAAAAAGAAAAAGTTAAAGGAATATGACCACAATTTTCAAGAACTTTGGGACATGATAAGGAAATCAAGCCTAAGAATCCATGCAAGAGAAGAAGGAGCCAAGATAAAACCTAAAGGCACAGAAAACTTATTTAGTGAAATTATATCAGAAAATTTCCCAAATCTGGGAAAAGAAATGGAATCAACCACAAGAGGCATTGTGAACACCAAGCAGATATGATCTGAAAAGAATATCCCCATGACACATAATAATTAAATTGCCAAGATTACAGAACAAAGAAACTACATTAAAAACTGTAAGAGAAAGATACCAACTCACTTACAAAGGATAACCCATCAGAATTGTATCAGACCTCTCAGCATAAACCTCAAATTCTAGGAAAGAATGGAAAGATATACTTCAAGCCCTGAAAATAAATAATTGCCGTCTGAGATTATTATATCCAGCAAAGCTGTTATTTAAAATGGATGGAGAAATAAAAACACATTCCATAACAAACATATGAGCAATATATGACCACCAAGCCAGCACTGCAGAAGATACTCAAAGGGATCCTACACACACAGGAGCAAGAAAGTCTTCACTATGAGAGTACAGGAAAGAATAAACTCCATGGACAGAACAGACAAACTAAAGAGAACTAGGAAAGAATTAATAATGTCTATCTCAAAAGCCCAGCAAACCCAGGATATAAATAAGGGAGAAAGAAAAGAATGAATAGTTTATGAACCAACCAGGGAAACACCCAACCCAGCAAACATCAAACCTTACTCAATAATAGCCCTAAATATAAATCCTCTTAACTGTCAAATTAAAAGAAATATATTGGTTGACTGGATTAAAAAACAAAATCCAAAATTTATGTGCAAGAAACACACCTCACTGTTAAGGACACACACTAAGATTAAAAGTAAGAGGATAGAAATTGACATACCAAGCAATTAGAAGCCAAAATATAGAGGAGTAGCCATGCTTATATCAGATAAAGTAGACTTCAAGTTAAAACTGGTCCAAAGAGACAAAGAGGGTCACTACATATCAATAAATGGAACACTTGACCAAGAAGGTATAATAATTGTAAATATATATTCACCTAATATCAGTGCACCTAACTTTATTTAAAACAACAACACTACTGGACTAAAAGGGACAGAAAGGTCTAGATACAATAACAGTGAGTGAATTCACTACCCCACTCTCACCAATATATAGAAGATCCAGACAAAAAATCAACAAAGAAACTTCAGAGTTAAATACCACAATAGATCAAATGGATGTAATAGACATATACAGAATATTCCACCCAAAAGCTACAGAATACACATTCTTCTCTGAGGCCTATGGAATGTTCTCTAATACAGATCATATTTTAGGCCATAAGTTAAGTCTTAACAAATATAGAAATGTTGAAATAATTTCTTGTATCTTTTCAGACCATAATGGAATAAAACTAGAAATGAATAGCAAGAGAAATTACAGATATTATGCAAATATATGGAAAATGAATATTTTACTCTTAAATGATCAACAGGTACTTGAAGAAATCAGAGAGGAAATTTAAAAATTCCTAGAATGAAAATAAATATACAACTTACCAGAACCTTTGGGATACATCAAAGTCAGTGTGAAAAGGAAAATTTATACCGATGAGTACCTACATTAAAAAATTAGCACAAGCTCAAACAAATAACTGAATGATGCACTTCAAGCTCTTAAAACAAGAGCAAACAAAACCCAAAACAGTAGACATAAAGAAATAATAAAGATCAGAGCAGAAATGAATGAACTGGAGACTAAAAGAATAATAAAAAAATTGCTGAATCAAGAGCTGGTTCTTAGAAAAGATAAACAAAATTGACAAACCCTTAGCAAAACTAACCAAAATAAAGAGGAAAGACTCAAATTAAGGAAATTAGAGGTGAAAAAGAGAACACAACAGATTCCAATGAAATTTAGATAACCATTAGGGAATACTTTGAAAAATTATATTCCAAAAAACTGACAACTTAGCCAAGATGGATAAATGAAGTCAAAATTAAGTCAAAAGGATATAAACAACAAACAGACCTATAGTGAGAAGCAAGATCAGAGCAGTAGTAATGAGACTCCCAACAAAGAAAATCACAGGACCAGATTTATCCACTGCTGAATTCTACAAAACTTTTAAAGACTTAACACAATTGCTCCTTAAATTATTCCACCAAATTCAAATGGAAGAAATACTACCACACTCCTTCTATGAAGCCAATATTACCCTGATAGCAAAACCAGAGAAGGATACATCAAAAAGGAAAACTACAGACCAATATCCCCAATGAACTTAGATGCAAAAATCCTTAATAAAATGCTTTCCAATCGACTTCAATAATATATTAAAAAGATCATATATTATGATTAAGTTGGTTTCATCCCAGGGATGCAAGGCTGACTCAGCACACATAAAATAATAAACATATACAACATATAAATAGACTCAAAACAGAAACCACATGATCCTATCAATAGATGCAGAAAAGGACTTTGACAAAGTCTAACATCCTTTTCTGATAAAGGCTTTGAAGAAACCAGGAATCAAAGGAAAATACCTCAACACAATAAAGGCAGTACATGAAAAACCCACTGCCAACATCATATGAAATGGGGAAAAATCAAAAGCACTTTCCCTAAAAATCAAGAACAAGACAAGAGTGTCCATTGTCTCCACTGCTATACAATGTAGTAATTGAACTATTAGCTATAGCAATAAGAGAAATAAATAAAAGGGATCCAAATAGGAAAGGAAGAAATCAAATTATCCGTATTTGCAGATGATCAGTCCTATACTTAAAAGACCCAAAAATCTCCACCAGAAAACTCTTAGAGCTGATAAACACTTTCAGCAAAGTGGTAGGATATAAAATTAATATACAAAAATCAGTAGCTTTTCTTTATACCAATAATGATCAGGTGGAGAAAGAAACCAGGAAAACAATCCCATTCATAATAGTGTCAAATAAAATACCTGGGAATAAACCTAACCAAAGAGGTGAAAGATTTATATCTACAATGATGACTTTAAAACACTAGAGGAAGAGATTGAAGAAGATACTAGGAGGTGGAAAGATCACCCATGCTTGTGGATTAGAAAAACTAATATTGTGGAAATGGCTATGTGACTGAAATCAATATACAGATTAAATTCAATCCCCATCAAAATCCCAATGATAGTCTTCACAGAAATAGAGAAAACAATCCAAAAATTCATTTGGAAGCACAAAAGATTCTGGACTGCTAAAGTGATCCTGAGCAGAAAGAATGCAGGGTACATCAAAACTCCTTATTTCAAATCATACTACAAAGCTATAGTAACAAAAACTGCATGGTACTGGCACAAAAACAGACATGTAGACCAATGCAACAGAATAGAGGGTCCAGAAATAAACCGATGCAGCTACAGCCACCTGATATTTGACAAAGTTGCCAAAAACATAAGCTGGAAAAGACACCCTTTTCTACAAATGGTGGTGAGACAACTAGATATCCTCATGAAGAACACTGAAATTAGATCCCTTTTTCTAACCTTGTATAAATATCAGTTCAAAATGGGTCAAAGACCTAAGATAAAACCTGAAATGTTGAAACTACTAGAGGAAAATGTAGGGGAGACACTCCAGAACATAGGCATAGGCAAGGGCTTTCTGAATAGGACCTCAAAAGCATAAGAAACAATAGTTAAGATTTGACAAATAGGATTTCATGAAATTAAAAAGCTTTTTCACAAAGGGCCCAATTTATCAGAGTGAAGAGACAACCTACAGAATGGGAGAAAATCCTTGCTAGCTATACATCAGACAGGGGATTAAAAGTTCGAATATGTAAAGATAAAAAAAAGTAAACACCAAAAAAGCAAAGTACGCAATCAAACAATTGTTGTTGTTAGGTGCTGTCGAGTCAATATCCGACTCATAGCAACCCTCATAAGGTTTTCAATGGCTGACTGTTTCGGGATTGCCTTGGGAGTGGATTGCCAGGCCCTTCTCCCATTTTTTGCGGTGCTGGGAATTGAACTCAGGACCTCAGAGACTGCAGCGCAGCGCTCTACCCACTGAGCTAAATCCCAGCCCACCAATCAAACAATGGGCAAAAGAAATAAACAGAGACTTCTCAAAAGAAGAAATGTGAATGGCCAACAATCATATGAAAAAAATGTTCAATATCCATAGCCATCAGGGAAATACAAATATAACTAAACTGAGATACCATCTCACTCCAGTCAGAATGATGACCATCAACAAAACAAATATCAACAAATGCTGGTGAGGATGTGGAGCAGCGTAGAGGGGAAGAAGCCCTTATGTGCTGCAGGTAGGAGGGCAAGTTGGTACAGCAAGTATGGAAATCAGTATGGATGTACCTAAAAAACTAAAAATAGAACTACCATATGACCCAGCTATCCCATTCCTGGGTATATATCTGAAGGAATATAAGTCAATATACCATAGAGATATCTGCTCATCCATGTTTATTACAGTGTTAATCACAATAGCCAAGATATAGAATCAACCTAGGTGTCCATCAACGAATGAGTAGATAAGGAAACTGTGGTATATATACACCATGTAATTTTATTCAGCCATAATGATAAAATTATGACATTTGCTGGAAAATGGATGGAATTAGAGAGCATCATTTTAAGTGAATTAAGCCAGACCCAGAAAGATAAACATTGCATGCTTTCTCTTATATGTGGATGTTAGACTTCAATATATATTCATTATTAAACCATAGATCAGGAGAGGAGACAAAAATTAAGTAGGGAAAGATAATAGACTAAAGAAAAGGGGAAGAGGCAAGAATAAAGGGTAATGGGAGAAAAAAAAATATCACTTAAGTTGCCCTTATGGCAAAATTGGGCTACATATGTAGATAGATGGACTCACCAAAAAGATATACAAGTAGAAAGGAAAGTATTGGTGGGGAGGGAGGGAGGAGATGGGGGAGGAGGGTCAAAAGAGGGTCAGGGGGAAGCTAATGTGAGCAATGGGCAATGAAATGTGTATGGAAATGTCACAATGAGAACCATTAAGTTGTATATTAAAATTACTAATTAAAAAAGTTAAATAAAAAAATAAAGAAAAAAGAAAACCCTATGAATAGCAGAGAAACACTGTCAATAGTGCCAGGCATAGCACTCAGGGAGTGTTTTGTCTGTTGTACATAGGATGCTATGAGTTGGATCCAACTCAATGGCACCTAACAATAACAACAATCTGTACATATACTATAACCACACTGGAGGCAAGAAATATCTTATATACATTATTCTATGTTCAGTGCATAACAGAGAATCACGCTTGTTTGTAAGCCTTTGGTATTGGTGCAGTCTACAAATTATTCTGTCTAGAGTTCTACTCTAATCCTCATCCTCAAAAGGTTCTTCAGAGGAAGCTCAGAACAATATTTCTAAAATACAAGACTATGTGATGTGTTCTCTTCCTTAAAACATTTAATGGCTCCTCTTTCCCTTTACAACAAATTCTGTCTTCCCTATTAGGTTAAAAGATCATCAGCAAAGGACTCTTCATTTTTTTCTTGTAACTCTGGTATTCAGCAAAGAACCTGACACCCAAATATTTGGTAAATATGTACTGCTTGGAGTTGTTTGAATGTGGGTTGAAATTACTGGATGGATCTTGGGACTTGATTATATATTTTCTTCAAAGACATTTTAACTTTCCTAGAATTGGAGAAATTAGGAAATGGCTCATATTTTTATCTAGGTTATTCATGTATCATGTGTAAGATATCACCAGCATATCATTTTCACTTGTTTTAGTGGAAAAGAACTATGATGGATTTATAAGATATGAGATCGGAAACAGTAACATGTTCTAATATACAGCAATCATTTACAATGGTGTTACACTTGGGTTAATTGCCTAGTTTTTGAAAAATAGACAACTATCAAAAATGTTGAATTTCTAATGCTATATCTACTTATTTAAGTACTTTCTCAGTGATACAATTCCTAGGACTCTAATAAATATTTGACAAATAAGTAAGAATATATGTGTTTCTATAAGGAGCTTAAAAGTGACTGTCATTCTTCTTTATCAAGGGTACTGAAAGGGGTGAGTGATAAGACCAAGGCCACAACTATAATCATGAAGTGTAGATAATGGTGACATAAACAGAATCAGATAACACAGCAAGGTAAGCCAGGAATACTAAGCAGGAAGTACTGATGTGGATATCATACAGATAATTCTACCAACTAACATGCCTCATCCCTAACTGTAAAGTCCCTGACCACTGAAGGGAGAAACCAACTTGGGAATAAGAGAAGCAAAATCTGAAACACATGTAAAGTAATTCCCTCTTAATGAGATATCAGAATGAGGTATAGACCAAATCCAAAGATCATGCTCCAAACAGAGTCTTCTCTTTGGAAAATGCTCATCACACTTTTCTCAAGGCAATCAATATCACATTAGTCTAGAGTAGTTCATCTGACAATATGTGGTAGCCAGACTGTCCTTCATGTTTGTCTCTGAATGCTGAACCCTTTTTCCTAGTGAATACATGGCTTGGTTGTTAGCCTCATTATCCATTAACAGGCAATTGTTGTTGTTGTGAGGTGCCGTCAAGTCCTGTTCTACTCATACCAACCCTCATAGGGTTTTCAATAAAAATTCAGGAGTGGATTGCCATTTCCTTCTCCCATTTTTGTGGTGCTGGGTGGGACCTCACAGACTACAGAGTGGTGCTCTACCAACTGAGCTAAATCCCAGTCCTTAACAGTCAACGGAAAGCTGGGCACAGTGGTACATGCCTGTAATCCTAGCAGCTCAGGAGGTAGAGGCAGGAGGATCACAAGTTTGAGACCAGAGGCAGTCTGCATAATTTAGTGAGACTGTCTCAAAAAGTAAAAAAAAATGGGCTGAGGGTGCAGCTCAGTGGTACAGTACTTGCAAAGCATGCAAGCGTGAGGCCCTGCGTTCAACCCCCTGTAATACACACACACACACACACACACACACACACACACATACACACAAAACAGGCAACGGAAGACTTAAAATATTTTTGTTTTTTGTTTGTTGGCTATTTGCGTTTTTTTGTTTTTTTGGTTTTTTTTTTCCCTAGTTTACTATAGCCATGCTCGGAATGGACATTTCTTTTCCAGAAATGGACTTTTCCTTATCCTTCACTTATCAAGAACCTAATCAACTTGCATGACTGGTGGTGGGAGTTGCAGGCTTGGCAGCCCTGACTTGGGAAGGGGCTGCTCATTCCCAGCCAACTCCAAAACTACAAGGAAATCCATATTTTTAAAGGGCCTATGTTGAATTGATGAGAAAGGTGGAGCAGCACTAAAGATCACTGAGTTTTTAGAAGTATATCTCTCTGGCCTGGCAACTGAGAAAATAATTCTTTAAATAATTTCCTATAGATTCAATGTAAAAAAGCAAGTGGTACAGATAGTGTGAGCCAAAAATAAAGAAGTGGGGGACCTTTCTGCTTCAGGTCTATTATTTCCTCCTTCTGAGGGATGATATGTGGGAAGAAATTGAGGGATCCTGTCTTTCCTTCTAGCCTCTGTTGTTAGGTGCTGTTGAATCCGTATCCAACTCATATCGACCCTACATACAACAAGGGAAACACTATTGTCAGTGCTCCTCTGTTATTCATAGGATTTTCAATGGTGGATTGATTTTTGGGAGTGGGTTGCCAGGTCTTTTTCCCAAGTCTACAGTATCTGGTAATCCTAGGTGGCCTCCTATCCAAGTACTAACCAGGCCAAACTCTGCTTAGCTTCTGAGATCTGATGGCATCAGACACCACAGTGCTATGGCTGCAGGGTTCTAGCCTCTACTTGTCAGAAATGTCGATGATCATTATGCAAGCCACTAGAAATGTGTGTAACCATGAGTAGTACTTGAGGGTTGAGTTATCAGGATGAAAGATTATCATGTATTTCATATTGTCACTAACAACAAGAGTCTAGTACTAATACTCATGCTATTGTAATCTAACCCAGGATGTGTAAAGCCCATGACTAGAACTAAGTGAATCTTATTCTTAAGGATTTTTACTTTTAGACCCTTTTATCTCAAGAAAGCAATCTCTGCTTATCTTCTTTTGAAAGTTTTTCTCCACTCATAAACCATGTAGCTCTTCTTATTTCATTCTACATAGATCAACATACATAGCTCTTCCTATATACACAGATCACTCTACATACATAGATACATACATATATCATGCATGCAAAATAATTCTACAAAAATCTGTTTCATTCTACATAGATCAATCAGTAAAGCACTTGATTTTAATTGCTGCATTGCCTGTGCATTCTAACAAGATACAAAATCCCCAGTGTGTCTCTAAGGTGGGGTCAGAAAGCTTTCAAAACTTCAGGTCCCCTTGTTCTGGATTTGGAGCTGGAAGTACTCAGGCTTCCAACAGGGCCTATAAGTGAGGCAGAAGCCAGATATGGAAGAGGACAGCTCTCTCTGCAACTGAGCAGGGGTAATAGATTTTGGGTTGAGGACACTGACCAAAAATGTCTCTCCTACCCACTTCACACTGTCACACAGCTTTGATTATCTGAAAACTATCATGTGTTGACCTTAATGACAGGAATGGAGTAAAGCCCTAGACCTCCAGTTGCTGATGGGGCACAACCCAAAATGAGAAGAAACATAGTGACTGCAACAATAGGCTCAACATAAAAAGTCTGTGTGCATGGCACAGTGATGGGTAATGTTTCATTCTATTTTATACAGGGTCCCTATGAGTCGGATCTGACTTGACGCCACCCAACAAAACCTCATCATAGAGTGTTAACAAAATAAATGCTTTGGATAGCCAGTGGCCAGCAACAGGGCAAAGAGCACAATAATTGGAGAGGCATGAGAAAGATCACATTATGTGCCAGTATTAGCTCATGTAAGCCTCAATCAGCACTGTAAGGAATATTTTATTTTATTTATAATAGGTTGTTGTTGTTAGGTGCCGTCAAGTCGGTATCCGACTCATAGCAACCCTCATAGGGTTTTCAATGGCTGACTGTTTCGGGATTGCCTTGGGAGTAGATTGACAGGTCCTTCTCCCATTTTTGCAGTGCTGGGAATTGAACTCAGGACCTCAGAGACTGCAGCGCAGCTCTCTACCAACTGAGCTAAATCCCAGCTATAATAGGGGAAAATTGGAAATAACACATGCCCATCAGAGAGGAAACTGTTAAATAAATTACAGTCACTTCTTTGATTAATTAAAATTTTCTCATATTTTTTAACTTTTTTTTAACAAAGATCAGTAAAGACTCACAATGTCTAAACTAAACAACTAGAGAAGAATTAGTCTTCTATGTCTAACTTTCACATAGTGAAAACAAGCAGTATTTCTTTTTGGGGGACTCGGTTATTTTATTCAAGATGATGATCTCCAAGTCCACCCATTTTGCTGATAATAACACAATTTCATTCTTATTTATGGTATAGCATTCCATAGTGTGCGTGTGTGTGTGTGTGTGTGTGTGTGTGTGTGTGTGTGTATATATATATACACACACACATATATTATACATACAAGTTATATACATAAATTATATATAACTTGCCATTTGTCTGTTGAAGGACATCTGGGGTGACTCCATACCCTTCTAATAAGGTATATTTTATTACATATTCTTTTTCACAAATGAACAAAATGGGTCTCAGAAAGGATACCCCCTTTCCAAAATCTCCTACTTATAAATTGGAATAGAACTGAAATGTGTCTGACTCTAGAATCTATACCTTGCCTGCAAGTCTACACCATGTAAAATGGGTCAGTTTCAAGGGCAGGCACTATTCTGGGGTCAGGGTAGAAACAGGGGGCACTAAGGGTGGGCTCTACCTAGAGTTAACCCCTATTCCCAGGAATACCTAAACCCTAACTTCAGCTACATCCTGGTTTGGTTTTGTTTTATTTTTTCAGTACTGGGAGTGGCGAGAGGGTTGAACCTAGGGCCTCCTATGTGTGAATCAAGCACTCTACCACTGACCTGTACTCCCAGCCCCTTTTTTATTTTTTATTAGAGACAGTCTCACTAAATTTCTCAGGCCACTACCAGCCTCTAACTCACAATCCTCCAGCTTACACTGCTGAGTCACTACAATTATTGGCATGCATCAGAATGCCCAGTTCAGCTATATTCTCTTGAATTGCTCTCTAGAACTGCAGAGAACAGTGAACTTGAAAGAATGCCACTTTTTTCTTTTATGATCTTACTCTGATAAAGTATAATTCATTTAACATAAGCAAAGTAACAAAACTTTAAAGTTCCGTTTTCTTTGTCATTACTTTTTCTTTGTCATTTATTTTTAGTTTTATTTTAATAGACAGATAATAATTGTACATATGCGTAGAGTACAATGTGTGATTCCAATACATGCATACAATGTGCAATGTCCACATTGGGGGGCTGTTTACTTTTGGTCCTTCATTCATCTTCTGCCCGACAAAAGTTAAGAGCATGGACCATGGAATCAGAAGCCGTGCTCCTATCCCTGCCCTATAACTTCCCAGTTGTGTGACTCTGGGTAAACTTTCTTAGCTTTCACACACCTCAGATTCCTCATCGGAAAGACGTCTCTGATAAGAAATTTTATGCCATGAGACACTGCACATAAGACAGGCACACAGAGCCAGTACTCAACAGAGGTCTGGCACAGACTCCCTCACTTCAAAACTGGTTTTAATTCTTGAGGTATTTTTAGACTCTAAAATTTATAAATTTTTGTTTTCATATGTGTTGTTGTTGTTGTTGTTGTTGTTAGGTGCCGTTGAGACAGGTCCAACTCATAGAGACCTTACGTACAACAGATGGAAACGCTCTGGAACTCTGTGCCACGCCCAGCACTGTGTCATTGCTTCTCTGCTATTCATAGTTGGTTTTTATTTCAAACACTAGTTTATTGATCAAATTAATGTAATAATAAATAAGCCAGATGTCTAACACAGGGAAATTGTATTTTTTATTGAAGGTTTTTTTTTCCACAATAAACTGTGAATTGAGTAGTATAAGCTATGATGTTTTCATGTAGGTATTTTTTCTTCAAATATAGGAATATCTTAGCATTATAGGGGACCTGTGGTCTAAAACACTAACCCTTTGAACTTGACTTAGATTGTCTAAGTTCAGTAAACTATGCATTAAAGAGTATTACATAAATTAACCTTGATATATACATGCATTTCTACAACTTTTAAAATTAGTTCAGTTGCACCTTAGTATGTAGTTAAATGTTTTCATTTCATGAGGAAAATAAAAAACAAATAACATACTTAAAGCAGCATTTCTGACTTGGCAGCATTTCAACTTTACAGTCAAGAATGTGTGCAACAAGCCAGAGATACACAATTCCCTAAGCAGGTGAAAAACTGTGATCGTGGGGGATAAGATGAAAGTTTTCATACCATTTTCAATGCATGTTGTGTGCATCTGTTTTATATCTGGAAATGTGCTTTTGCATTTTTCTGCAGAATATTAAACAAGCATTTCTATGTTTGCTTTTCCAGTTATCATAAAATATGTAAAATAGTATATGGAAATTAAAAGGCCAAGGTGATACTTATCTGAGTACAAAGCACTCCAATATCAAGGCTAGGTGTGACCCTAGACAACTTTTGCCCCCATTACAAGTGTCCCTTCAAAAACTAATCAAATCATTGTCCATAATGGGCAAGGAGTAGAACCTTCTGTTTTACTTACAGTGAATAAGTTCATTCATTTGCAACTGGTAGATTAATTTTATAAGATTCTGAAGTCTCCTTTCAAATAAAGACAGCCAAAAGTTAAAAGACCATTCAGTTGGCACTTTAAGTTTTGCCTAGAATTTAACTGGATTCCCATTAAAACTCCAATGAGCTTAAAGATAAAATAAAGACCCATTATAGAGTCTCTCACTTTTAAATTCTTTAGCAGTACTATTAGATACATAAGGAAGCATAGCTACAGATTGCTGTTTAATTATAATCTGAAAACTTTAACAGATACTCCAAATTTATTTATCTTAGTAGCTCATTGTTGATTCATTGGGATTCTAAATACAGTTGTCTCCTGGTATCCAGAGGATTGGTTCCAGGAAATACATACATACACATCAGCAACATCCTGCCCACCTCCTAATATCAAAGTCTACAGTTGCAGAAGTCCCTTACATAAAAAGACATAATGTTTGCATATAACCTACAACCAATCTCTTTGTGTTTCAAATTTAATACAATGTAAACACTATATAAATAGTTGTCCTATTATATTGTTTGCCTGCAGCGGTAGCCCTGTGGCATCCGAACCTGTCAGATCTTGGAAGCTAAGCAGGGTCAGGCCTGGTTAGTACCTGGATGGGAGACTGCCTGGGAACACTAGAAGCTGTAGGCTTGAGAGAAGGACCTGGCAACCCCCTCCCAAAAATCAATCTGCCATTGAAAACCCTATGAACAGCAGAGAAGCACTGACAATAGTGTTTCCCCTGTTGTACAGAGGGTCGCTATGAGTCGGATACCGACTCGACGGCACCTAACAACAACAACAACATTATATTGTTTATGGAGTAATTGCAAAAATGTACATATTCAGTACATATGCATATGTTCCCAGTATTCTCAATCTGAGTTTGGTTAAATCCATGGATACAGAACCTGCAAATGCAGAGGGGTGACTATAGAAAAGAAGAGTCATAGATATAAAATGTGAGAAAACTACAACAAATCTGCAGAGTTGAATAAAATTTAGTAATATCAATGTGAGTGTGTAGTTTTCTATGGCTAGTTAATTAGCTGAATTGGGAGGTAGGTAGAGACACAGGAAAAAGAAAGAGAGAGAGAGAAGGAGGAGGAGGAGGTGATGAAGAAGAGGAGGAGAGGAAGGGGGGAGATGTGAGCATGCTCGCTCATCCACTGAGATGGCCTGCGACCAGTAATACCCCAAAAGCAATGACCACCCTAGTGTCCAGATTTGGGCTTTTAAATACCCCATTAAATGGAAACAAAAATCCATGGAGAAATTGATGACAACTGGACTGGGACAGGGAAAGTAAAGATAAGCTTCAAACATTCTGTCCAGTAAACAAGGGAGTGCTTGAAAAATTTGTCAAAATCACACAGAAGCCACCAAAAAAATGGGAACAATAGTGATGGATCATAAACCATTCAATAAAATAGGAAATCATGTATGTTGTTGTTGTTATTTCACAAACACTAAGTTAGGCTTTCAGGCAATGTTCACCTACAATAGCTAATGGTTAGCATACCAATTCCTAAACTCTGAATACAATCCGTAAACAGAAATGCAAGGCAATAGCCTATGAAGCAGTCATGTGACCAACAACCCAGCCCTGGGTTGATTTCTATTGGTAGTAGTCTGGGTCTGTTGCAAAAAACAGCAGCAAGAAATCTATCATTGGGTCATTCTATATCAGGTTCAGCTGAGAGGGTGATGATTAATGTACCTCTATCAGTCAAAGAGCCTGCAGTCGCACCACTGTGGTGTCAGATCTCGGAAGCTAAACAGGGTCAGGCCTGGTTAGTACTTGGATGGGAGACCTCCTGGGAACACCAGGTACTGTAGGCTTGGGAGAAGGACCCGGCAACCCACTCCCCAAAAAAAATCAGCCATTGAAAACCCAATGAATAGTGGAGAAGCACTACCAACACTGTTTCTTCTGTTGTATGTAGGGTCGCTATGAGTCAGACACCAACTCAACGGCACCTAACAGCAATGACAGTCAAAGAAGCAAGTGGTTTATGCTGGCATTGCTTCTGAAATGCATGGCAGGGGACTCAACAGAAACATGGAAAAAATATAAAGCATCTGAAAGACACTTTGAATTTCTTCCTGAAAGAAGGAGCTGAATGAAGTTGTTCATCACATTTTAAGCCAAAAAAAAACTTAGAGCTAAGTTCCTCTGGTTCCTTTTAGTGGAGAATACTATTTACAAGGAAAAAGGCAGTCAATATCTGGCTACCCTGGGCCATATCTCACCCAATCCAGCCGAGGATGCAATAATCTTCTCTCTAAAATCTACATAGCTAAGGACAAGTGTCCTTCTTAGCACCATAAAAGCCAAAAGCCTAGAGATTGGAAATAATTAAAACTAACATTTTTGAGTTTTCTATAAGAGATAGCATCAATATAGCATAAAACTTTATCCAACTATTGTAAGGGTCTGACCAGAAACAACACTGACTTCTCCAGAGTACATAATCTAATTTTGGAAATAATTGAACACAGATCGAGATTAAATGATAACAGATAGTCTAACTTGGTGTATTTTAGTTTAGTTTTTATTGATTCTATTTTTATATTTTATTTTTAAATCATTTTTATCATTCTATTTAATAAATAAGTAGCATTCACCTTCCAAGGTATACCTCTAAGCACTTTATAAATATTACCTACCTTATTTCCTCCTATTATAATAACTTTGTCAACCCCATTTTACAGATTAGGGGACTGGCAGTACTGTGCTCCCATATTGTAAAAAAGTTTCTAAATTAGTGAAATGAAGTACTTTAATCAATGACAAACAGGCCCAAAAATCTGGAGACAAACATACAAAATAGCTTTCCCTTTAAAAAAAAAAATCTTATAAAGCCAACTTCTGGTTATTTCAATGGCATATATTTCAACTAAAATACAGGCAAGGTGGAGTTAAATGCCACTGGCTTTAAAATTTGCTCCCCAATTCTAGTGTTCTTATTCTCTCTCTTTCTGTTTTTGTTTTCTTCCTTATGTGTCTTGCTTCTTTCCTACTTCCTCAAGGAAGTAATCATCAGAAGATACCTCTTCCTGGACAAACTATGTTGTTGTTGTTGCTAGTTTCCTCCGAGTCATGTCTGACTCATAGCAACCTTTATAGGGTTTTCAATGGCTGATTGTTTCTGGATTGCCTTGGAAGTGGATTGCCAAGTCCTTCTCCCATTTTTGCGGTGCTGGGAATCAAACCCTGTGTGGGGAATCCCAGCAGGGAGGGGACTCAGGAGAATGATGGTCCAGGTTGGATAAGTGCCTACACCTGTCTGGGATCCACAGAAGAGCACACTCCTCACCTCCAAGGGCCCAGGGCACACCCTTAGAGGCTGAACAAAGGCAAGATGGAGCTGACTTCTGGTGCCACACCCCTGGGGCTTCCTGCACTGATAAGAGCACCTCACCCTCCTCCTGTAATCTGCACATATCATTAGCTCCCTCCAGTCACAGGATTTACTGCTTCTAAAGGCTTGCTTCACAGAAATAAAGTTGAGTTGATGTTCTACATTCTCCTGGAGGGGTTCTTGTCTCCATGGCACTCACCATCGTTGGGCCTTCTTGAACCCTGGATTGTGGAGAAACCACACTGGGGACTTCAGAGACTGCAGAGCATTGCTCTACCAACTGAGCTAAATCCCAGTCCTGACAAACTATAGGGGCTAGTAAAGAGATTGGTGAAGAACAGCGCCCAGCATGAAAGGATTTACTTCAAAGGCACAGCACATCAAAGTGACTTACCAGGAAGCCTAGAGATCTTGCTGTGCAAGGCTGGTCTGGCCCCCTTCTCCCCTCACCTCCTGGCGCCAACCACCACCCAGGAACTCCTCAGTAACAGGAGGGATTTCCAAGCTCACCAGCTGGGGAGCTGGGGAACTTGAAGGATACATACCAGGTGTTACTTCTTTTGTTTTCATTAGATAAATGTTCTCAAAAGATATCACTGAATAATATTATCACATAACTCTCCAGGGGTCCTGTCTTCCTTCTCGAAGTATTTGAGTGTTGTCTACAAATCAGGTAGCACAAATGCAATGAGGCATTCTGTGTGTTGAATGACATAGACTGAAGGATGAATCTTCTGTGATGTCATCAGAAGTGTATTATTCAAGCTGCCCCAACATGTTATAAAGGAGAAGAAACAAATGAACTTGAAAAGATTTAACGTGATGCAAAACAAATGAAGACTTTAACTTCGTTTAACTTCAAAATAGGGCAGTGCTAACAATACAAGTATCCAGATGGAACAGAAGATTCTGATTGTCACACGAATTATTTCAAACATATGGGTTCATGCTGTCATATAAATGAAGCATTTGGATGTTTTTGTCACTTTCCATCCATATCTTGGATGAACTGTAACTACAGCCTCAGAGTTGGGTCTCTTCCTTCTTAACATCAGGCTCTGTTACACATTTTTCTCTGCACTTTCTCCACTTTCCAGCCCACAGTCTGCCCAGAAGAGGAGTCGGTGAATATTACCCAAGTAAGCAATGATGAATAACAGTAAATAGAAATGAAACTTTTTGTGAGTTACTTTTTCATGGCTTGGAGTTGGTCTGGAAGACATGTTTTGGCACATATTGTCTAATTCCAGCAGAAACAGACCTCAAAAGTTCATTATGTCAGGCTCCAGAAAATTGCTGCCGGCCATTCACTTTGCATCTTATCTTCCTAAGAACTTGAACTTGAATTAAAGCAGGTTAATGACAGCAAAAGTCTGTATTATTTTCTACTCAGTTCCTAACTCAGTGATTCCATGGTACAGATGGAGTAATAGAAATGTAAGGATAAGATCTCTTTTCCATCTCCTTCAAGATTGAAATGTATGATTGATCCATGGCCAATCCATGTTTAAGGAACTTAAGAAATATTTCAATATTAGATTAATAGTGCTATCATCATTGTTTCACTGGTAAAATTCATATTTTTCTAAACCTCCTACAGTTTTGGACTTTCAGGGCTATCTACAATAGAGGATTATTTTCTAATATGTTCAGGTACTGTAATAAACCACTGCTATGTCACTCAAAAACCCCAGTAGCAAGCCAGGCAGGGTGGTTCATGCCTGTAATCCCAGCAGCTGGGGATGTGGAGACAGGAGAATCACAAGTTCAAGACCAGAGGCAGTCTGCATACTTTAGCGAGACTCTGTCTCAAAAATTGAAAAAATGGGCTGAGGGTGCATCAGTGGTATAGCAGTTGCAAAGCATGCAAACATGAAACCCTGGGTTCAACCTTCAGTACTGAAAAAAAAAAAAAAGCTCAGTAGCTGGGACAGGCTTTTTCTCTTCCTTCCTGTCCTAGAGGAGGGATCTGTGTTTCAGGGATGGCACAGAATGAGTGGTGATAGAATTTGTGTGCTCTGCAGGATTAGCCATTTTCACAATGTATTCCCCATCAGAGTGGGAGGAGAATGTTACCTTTAGTGAAACTGCTCACTCCCTGGAACTAATCAACTTGCTCAGAGTACAAGCCTCAAAACCTAAAGAAAACCATGCTATGTATTCAATCAAAAAAAATGTTTTTATGACTCATATACCACAAGACTATAGCAGAAAAGCATGAACCCCCAAATTCTCATCCTTTGCTTTCAGTATTTGAGAGTGCATGTGTGTGTTTCTGTGTTCGTTGTCGTATCACTACATCTATTGCTTCTCCACTCATGAATTTCTTATTGCTAGAAAGAGGGTGCCTGCAGCCATACCACTGTGGTGTCAGATCCTGGAAGCTAAGCAGGGTTGGCGCTGGTTAGTACTTGGATGAGAGATTGCCTGGGAATCCCAGGTGCTGTAGGCTTCAGAAAAGCACCTGGCAACCCACAGCACCTAACATCAACAACAAGAAAGAGGGAAAGTTCCCAAATAGTAAACATTTTAGAGAGTAGAACATTAAAATGCTTCTTTTTCCACCATATTCAGAGATACTTGGGACTAAGGTGGATATATCTACATGCAAAATATCTGCTTCACTCATGAGTAACCATTTGTCTGTGGTAGCTGGAAACATTGGCTCAGAACATTTCCTCCATGTTGAAATCACCTAGGGAATTTTTTAAAATATTGGTGATTGAGTCTTAGTCCCAGTGTTTCTGACTTCATTGTTCTAGGATACAACTGGAATGGCACTAGACTGTCAGCCTTTAAATTAAAAGTTACTGAGTAGTCTCTAGCCCAGAATTTCCCTCCTTTCTTCCTCTTCTTTTTTAGAACAACACATAAATCAAGCAGATTTTGTCTGCTCTGAGTGAATCAAATACAGAGATTAGAATAATATACGATTTTCTATACCATACCTGACAAAGAGAGATAAATGAGACTGTCTCAGAAACTCAGAGTTCACCCTTTCATTTTTGGGTTAAAACAGCCACCTCTTGGTTTCGGTATTGGATATTCCCTATCTGTCCACTCAGTCACAAACTGAATATTTCCTTCTACTTTAAACCAGACCTCACGTTTTTGAGCAAATGTGAATTTTGAGTAGATGGAAGAGGATTTCACTTACAGAATGGCTTGGGGGAGACCCAGAAAAACCAGCTCTTCTGCAAATCTCTTCTTTACCTGAATTTACATACAGACAGAACCAAAAAATGTATACACATTTTAAGTATTAAAATTATAATACTCACTATATACTGATAACAAAAGATTAATACAAGTCATATTTGAGTTCTGAGAGGTACTCAAAGTGGTTACTATCATAATTCAATCCAACTTTGAAAAGTAAATACACTGATAGAATCTCTTAAAAATGTATACACATTTTTGGCACTCCCAATATAAATAACTGATATTTCTTTTATACAAGTATCTTTGGATTTGAACACTCTACATATTAAAATGGAAGTTCGTTGGTGAAAGAGAGTATAAGAGAAGCTCTTAAATCAAAGTTGGCAAATAATTTCCAACATACATGATAATTCTAATCGATTGTTAATGAATATTCAGAGCACTGCAGACAATATTTCATGAGCAAGTCAGATTAACTGCAAGAGGGAAAAGTTGTTTTACACTAGCAAATCCACCATATCAAAGAAGAAATATGTTCTTATCATCTCACAATGTGTGGTGTTGTTGTTAGGTACTATCGAGTCAGGTCCAACTCACAGTGACCCTCATAGGGTTTTCAATGGCTGATTGCTTCAGGAATGGATTGCCATGTCCTTCTCCCACTCACAATGTATAGAATCTACATGAGCAACTTGTACTCATTTGTTCATTTTAAAAACAACTCACATTAAAAGCATAAGTAGAGCTTCATTAGCCTGCCAAAATCTGTGTATCAAAAATTTATACTAAACATAAATTTTAATGGTAAATCACTAGAAGCATCCTCTTACAATTAGAAACTGGAAAAGAATGTCCATTATTATCACTTTTTTTAGCACTATATGACATGGTTCTAGACAGTGTAATAAAAGAGCAAAAAGAAATGCAAAGGATTGGAAAGGAAGCTCTAAAATAATCACATATAATATGATTTCCATGTAGAAAACCCAAAATAATCTGACAAAAACTCTTAGGCCCAGTAAAGCAGTTATCAAAGTTTTTAGATGTAACATTAATACGTAAAAGTTCTGTATAACAGGAACAACCAAAAATATAATATGCAATAAGTTGTTACTTAGGGAAGCTACGTAAAGGAATAAGGCAAACAAAAGAAGCACGAAATAATTATGGAGATACATTTTAGCTATTTGAGAAATGTTCAAGAATATCTAAATAAATAGAAACACTATTTTTATGTATGGTCTCAGAATTTGCCATCCAAAAATTGCCAATTCTCCAAAAATTGGTTTATAGATTCAATTTAAAAATCCAAGGGGGTTGTCAAGAAACTTGATACCTGATTCTAAAATGTATACAGAAAAATTTATCCAAGAATAGGCAAGAAACTTCTGATGAAAAATACAATGTAGATATTTGTCCAACATGATTTCAAGGCTTGTTGTGGAACTAAGGTAATTAAAGCCAGGTGTTACTAGCTCAGGATTAGAGTGATCAGTCACCACAATGGAACAGAAACAGATGCAGGCAAATGAGAGACAAGCAAAGAGACATGCTAGTCACCAAAGTGGCAGGTACAATCAATAGTCTTTATAAACTAAATTAACTTGGACACCTTCTCACACCATAAGAAGTACCAATTCCCAATGGAGTAATATATAAAGGTGAAGTCAAAATGTCAAAAAGTTTAGAAAAAATTTAGGAGAATATGTTTATGATCTCAAAATAGAAAGGGATATCTTAAGATTTAAAAAAAGGCTAGTGACATTATGTAGTTATATCTGGATGGAAAATGCATTTGGCAAAATCCACCCCTACTCATGTTAGAAACATTCAGCAAGCTAGGATAAGAGAAGTGCTAAGCTTGACTTGATGAAGAGCATCTACACAAATAACCTACAGCTAAACATGATACTTAATGACAAAAAGGCTGAATACTTTCCCTGTACCATTAGGAACAAGGCAGGGATGGCTCATATCTGCTCTCACCACTCTTAGTTAATAATATACTACTGAAACTCTAGTCACTGCTATAAGTCAAAAAGAAGAAATAAAACTGTATTTGCAGGTGACACAATTATATATAGTGTACCAAGAAATCCACAAACAGAATATTAGAACAAACAAATGAGTTCAACAAAGTCAAAGCATACCAGATCAAGAGTAAAAATCAATCACATTTCTATATACTATGACTGTAGACAAACAAGCTGTACCCAGAATTAAATCACAATCCTATTTACAATTGCTCCTGAGGAAATGAAATACGTAAAGGTATATTTAAGGGACAAAATGGCTGGGGCCAAGATACATGCCTGTAATCTCAGCAACTCAGAAGGCTGAGGCAGAGGATCACAAGTTCAAGGCCAGTGGCAGCCTTTGCAATCTAGCCAGACCTCATCTCAAAATAAAAAATTTAAAAAGGGGGACTGGAGGTGCAGTTCAGTGGTAGAGCACTTGCCCAACATACATAAGTCCCTGGATTCAATAACTCAGTACTGCAAAAAAAGAAGGAGAAGGAGAAGAAGAAAAAGAGGAAAAGGAAGAGAAAGAGAAGGAGGAGGAAGAGGAAGAGGAAGAAGAAATAAATGGTATGACATGTACAGAATCTGCATACTAACAATTATAAAATTCTGATAAAATAAGCCAATGTTCTAAATGGAGAGAAATGTGTTAATGAATTGAAATATTCATAGTAAAAAGAGATAAATTTAATGCAATTCCTATCAAAATCCCACTGGAAATTTTATAGACATAGACAAACTTTTCTAAAATATATGTGAAAAGACAGGCCAGTGAATAGCTAAAACAATCTCAACAGAGAACTAAGTGCAAGGAATCACTCTAATATTGTTGTTAGGTGCCATTGAGTCATGTCCAACTCATAGCGACTCTCATAGGGTTCTCAATGGCTGATTATCTCGAGACTGCTTCAGGAGTGGATTTTCACATCCTTCTCCCATTTTTGTGGTGCTGGGGATTGAACAAAGGGCCTCAGAAACCGGAGAATAGCACTCTACCACCTGAGCTAAACTCCAGGCCCCTAACCAATATTGATGCTTACTATATAGCTTCAGTAATCAAGAGCATAGTATCAGTGGAGGGATAGTCATATAGGTCAATGGAAAGAATAAAGAATCCAGAAGCAAACTCACACCAATATACCAAACTGATTTTTAACAAAGGTACAAATCAGTTCAAGGCAGAAAGACAGCCATTTCCACATACGGTGCTAAAGCAACTCGACACTCATAGGCAAGATGTAAACCTCAACCTGAATTTCACAGCTTATAAAAAAATTAACTCAAAGTAGATCACACAGTTAATTGTAGAATCTAAAACTAGTAAACTTTTAAGATTTATGGTTAAGCAAAAAGATCTTAAACTTGGTCAGTCTTGGTGGCTGACACCTATAATCCCAGTAACTTGGGAGGCAGAGGCAGGAGAGTCACAGGTTCAAGGCTAGCAGTAGGCTGCATAATGTACCATGACCCCATCTCAAGATAAAAAAAAAATTAAAGGAAATGGAGGTCCAGCTCAGTGGGACAGCACTTGCAAACTATGTGTCAGGCCCTAGGTTGAAACCACCAATACCACAAAAAAATTAAGTTAAATTAAAAATGAGTTCTTAAAATGATCACCAAAAGTACAACCCATACTAGGAAATATCGACTAGTTGGACATAATCAAAATTATCGTACTAACCATACAATCACAAGTTGATAATCCAACAACATAAAAATTAAGAATAGTCATACATTGAAAAGCATTATAAAGTGAAAAGACAAATCAAATACTTGCAGCTGTTAGGTGCCATTGAGTCAAGTCTTACTCATAACATCCCTATATACAATAGAACGAAACACTACCCAACCTTGTGCCACACCCAGCCCTATGTCAGTGCTCCTCTGCTATTTGTAGGATTTTTGATGGCTGATTGTTTTGAGGGTGTGCTGCCAGGTCCTTATTCCATTTTTTGCCATGCTTGGGATCAAACCCAGGGCCTCAGAGCATGCAGATCAAGCATTCTACTAAATGAGTTAAACCCTAGACTAAATCAAACACTAGGAGAAGATATTTTAAACACATGTAAATAATAGAAGATTAATTTCCAAAATATACAAAGAACTTATTCATATTAATTTTTGTGAAGTCAAACAACCCAGCATAAAATAACCAAAAACAATGAAGAGATAGTTTTATGGAAGAGGAAGTACCAATGGCCAATAAACTTACAAAGAAACTCACCCTCATTAATAATTAGCAACACCAAAATAAAACATTATTTAATACTTATTATACTTAGAGAAAATTAATAAGTCTCATATTACCAAGTCTTGGGACAAACATGAAGCAAAGAGTATTCAACATTATGCATTACAGCTAACTTTTTTATTTAAATCCATACCATCTAAAAGAGAATTAGTAAGCAGAATTGGAAAAATGTATGTAATAGAATACGATATAATGATGAAAGCTAATATAACTAAGAAATAACACAAAAAGATCTTAGAAATATAATATTAAGTCAATAATAGAACATAAAAGACTGAATAAACAAGCAATGTTGAGGAGTTTAGGGATACTTAGATTTATAATGAAACTATGATTTACTTTTTTAAACAAAGGAACAATAAATGAAGAGAAAGGACTAGAAGGGACATACAGGAAGTTTCAACAAACTTGGAGAGGTCTCAGTTCTTACATCAGGGATAGATTCACAAGTGCCTGTATTATCTTGCTTCATAATCACATATGTGATGCATATGTCTTTCCTACATATAAGTCAAGTATTACAAAATTAAATTTAAAAAACAAATTAAAGCTAAGAAAAACATTTTTAAAGATAAGTAAATAACATACAGGCTTGTAACTTAAGTTTTCCAGTAACATCTCAGTAAAGTAACCTTTAATGCAAGGCCACACTTAAATGGAAAGAACACTAGTTTTATAGTCTACTACATATATGTAGCCTGCAGCTGTAGCCTTGTGGCATCTGATCCCGTCAGATCTCGGAAGCTAAGCAGGGTCGGGCCTGGTTAGCAGTTGGATGGGAGACCACCTGGGAACACCAGAAGCTGTAGGCTTGGGAGAAGGACCTGGCAGCCCCCTCCCAAAAATCAATCTGCCATTGAAAACCCTATGAACAGCAGAGAAGCACTGACAATAGTGTTTCCCCTGTTGAACAGAGGGTCGCTATGAGTCAGATACCAACTCGACGGCACCTAACAACAACATAGATGTAAGGGTTGGGATTTACCTCAGTTGGTAAAGCGCTGCTCTGCAGTCTCTGAGGTCCCAGGTTTGATTCCCAGAACTGCAAAAATGGGAGAATGACATGGCAATCCACTCCCAAGGCAATCCTGAAATAATCAGCTATTGAAAACCCTATGAGGGTCGCTATGCATAGAATATGACTCAACGGCACCTAACAACAATGTAGATGTGAATCTTGACCCTGGGAAACCCACGTGTGCTCAGTGATTTGGGATAGGTTATACACGTTCAGCTTCTTCCTCTGTAAATAGTGAATAATCATACCTTCCTCACAAGCCCATCATAAGATCGAGTTATGAACAGTTCATAAGAATGGCTAGTGTAGTTTTTATTATACCTTTCGTTGCTGTTGTCATTTTGCAGTAGTGGAGGCCTGAATCCAGGCCCTCATGCTTACTAGGCAAGTGCTCTGCCACTGAGCCACAACCTTTTCTCCTTTATTTTTTTTATTTTGAGACAGGGTCTTATTAATTTGCACAGGCTACTTCTGGCCTTGAATTTGTGATCCTTCTGCCTCTGTCTCCAGATTTGTAGTGACTATCACAATGTGCCACAGTTCGTGGTGATGGTTCTGGCATTACTGATAAGTTTTACAAATTGACCTTCAAGGGCTCAGGCAGTGACCAGTCTTTTCCTGGATGGGGATCATCCAGGAAGATGAGTAAAGGAAGATGTAAACCACCGTTTATTGAGTATATATTTGTTTGGCACTGTTCAATGCCAAGGCATTTACAGATAGTAAAACAGTTAGTCCCCAAGAAATATAATGAGGCAGCCATTACCAACTTCATTTTGTTGACAAGGACACCAAGTTTAATATCCTTGCTCAAGATCATTCACGTGGTCACTAATTGAACCACAATTAGGACCTGAGAGGACTCTCCTGTTTACCCTCTTCCTGTTCCTTCAGATCCTTGTCAGGAACAACTGCAAAAATCCCCTGTCCCAATTTTACAGGTTTTTCCTCTGTGACATTCTTCTCCAGCTCCTATTTTCATTTTAGGGGCCTGTGTAGTTCACACACCATTTTCAGAGAACTGAAAGTTCACACCTTTGAGCTCCAATGAATTCCTAAGTACTTTCAGGGACAGGTTCTTCAGATCTTTCACCTTGTAACTTTTTAATTCACTTCTGGGAGCTTTAGAGGGAGTGACTGAAATATTCTGGAAAACTTTATCAATATGTAAACCTTTATAGCTTGTGTACCTGGCATAAGAAGCCTGGCATAAAAATTAACATTCAAATGGGGATAATACCATGGGATAAATTCTCAATCTTATCACTAAAACTTAGCAAAGATCTTCAAATTCTACTGGACACTGAGTAAGGGAATACAGAGAGAAAAGTAGTATAACAAGTAAGAAAAGACTGAAAGAAAAATTTCCAAGGGTTCCAATTGAAGCAGGGCGTATATAATAATATAGCCACTACTGACTGAGTCCATGTGAAACATCATTATCCTCCTCATCTCGCGAGCAGAATTCTTCCATATTATCATCTGCTTCTATGCTGGGCATTGACTTTCTAAATTTTCCAGTAACATCTGAGTAATGCATTGCTGTTGTTGTTAGGTGCTGTTGAGTCAATATCCAATTCATAGCGCCCCTCATAGGGTTTTCAATGGCTGATTGTTTCAGAATATCTTCAGGTGTGGATTGCTACATCCTTGTCCAGTTTTTGTGGTGCTGGGTATTGAACCCGTGTCCTCGGAGAGTGCAGAGCAGCACTCTACTTACCAACTGAGCTAAACCACAGCTTTCTAAATGCATACATAGTTTAAATTCTCATTCATTCCCCCTCTTGCCTCCCCCCTCTCTCTTTCTCTATCTCTCCTCTTAATTGTAGTGCTGGGGATCAAAATCAAGGCTTTGTGTATGCTAGGCAAGTGTTCTACCACTGAGCTACATTCCCCAGCCTTACGTTTCCATATATTTTTTCTTTATGTTTGTTATTTTCAAATATTCCTCACTGAGACAGTTGGTGGGTTGGTGATAAATTATACCAATAAAGAGCATAGGCTCTGTAGTTAGTAATCAGTCCCTATCCCATTTCTAATTCTCATTAAGTAAATTACCTTGGTCAATTTATTTAAATTCCCTGAGCCTCAGTTTCATCATCCTTGAAAAGGATTCTAATAATGGCTTCTACCTCATTGGATTGTTAGGAGAATTGAACAAGACAATATAACATTTGCACAGAGTATAGCCCAGGACATCTGCACACTGTAAGAACCTAATACTTATCACCACCATCAGCATCAGCATCAAACTCTAAGCTCAAAATTCAGTGATGCTCTGGCACTGTGGTGCAGGTCTTGTAATCCCAGAGCCTCTAGAGGGAAAGCCAGGAGGATCACAAGTTCGAGGTCAGAGGCAGCTTGTGAACTCAGTGAGACCCTGATCCAAAATAAAAAATAAATATATGGGCTGGGGGTGCAGCCCAGTGGTAGAGCACTTACAAAATATGTCAGAGGCCCTGGGTTTAACCCCCAGTATAAAAAAAACTTGTAGTAATGCTAATATATTAAAAATATGATCTTACATTATATCTAATGATAATGTTGATACAAGATGATGGTGATACAAGAGCCAACCCAAAGGTGAAATATCTAAAGAGAATATTTTTAATGGATGGCCACTGGAAGATAATTCATATGATGGTTTATCTTGGTTGTCAACTCAACTAGATGGAGAGACAGCTAGAAAATTGGCAGAGCACACTTTTAGGAGTGTCTGTGAGGATGTTTCTGGAGGTAACTGGCATGGGGGTCAGTAAACTGAGTGAGGGAAGACCCGCCCAAAATATGGGTGGCACCACCCAATCAGCTAGGGCTCTGAATGGAACAAAAAGCAGAAGGGGACGCTTGCATACATGCCCCATTTGACTTCTTCAGCAGGTGCACTTTTTGCTGCTGCCATCACCTGTGGACATCAGACTCCAGATTTCTCAGCCTTTGAACACAGACTTGCCTTGTGACTCTCCGGTAGCTTTCAAGCCTTCAACCTAACCTAAGATTCCTCATGGGTCCCTCTTGTTTGAGGTTTCCAGATTCTTGGACTGAGAAGCTGCTTATTCTCCAGGCTGCAGACAGTCATTGTTGAGCCCTTCAGCCTCCGATGTATACCAGTCTACTGATTCCCTCTTACAATTGTACACACATTCTACTGGCTGTGCTCCTCTGGAGAACCCTGGGTAACACAACTCTCAATAGTCCTTTATACATAAGGCAAAGCCTGGCCTCTGTGTTTTCAGTTCATGGGTATCACAATCTTTTCTTTCTCCTGGTTCATCCTATCATATCAAGGATTTCAAATGAACTTGCCAAAAATTGGGATAATGGGGAAGACATAAGAAAAGATGATATAACATTACATTCTTTTGTATTTTACTTTCTATGATAGTTTTTCTTTCCCAAATACAATGTAATTGTATCTCTGAGAAAAGATATGTTTTTGGTGAATTCAGGCTCCACAAGGGCATGAAAAACATCTTCATGTTAATTTACGGCAGTTTATTTTACATCCATGCGGGAAAGTTCATTGGCTTGGACTTTTTTTCAGCCCCATATGAGGCTGTTATTGATTTAGAACTCTACTAGGATACAAACCCACGAAGCCCATACCATGGAGAAAGCTAATTCCAGCAATAAGAATCAAGCATGCATAATTCCATTAAAATAGTCACCACTCTCCCTATATCGCAACACTTTTTTTTAAACAACTCTCCTGCTCATTAGGAGAAAATTACCTTTTAGTGTTAAGTGGACTATAAATGCACTGTTTATGTTGAAAGTGGAAAATAGCTAATGTTACACTCTGTATCAAAATGATTATTGCTATTGGTGTCATCTTATTATATTACTTCAAATGAGTGTGTAAATGAAAGCAGAACTGTGTGCGTACAGCATCATTGTCTGAGGTCCCATTAAAGAAACATCTTCCTCACTGGGTTTAAGAGTGCACACTTTAGTCCAAATTTAAGTAGGTTGCCAAAAGTTACCTTACTAGCTCTTACTTCTTCCAAGGAATGGGTATCTTAAAGCTAGATTCAACTATTGAGAAAATTTGTTTTTCTCCAAAGAAAAAATAAAGAACCATGTGGTAAATTGTTTTGCACAAAAATTCAAATGGGTTTGAGGGTGTCAGGGGCAAAATGGAGAGAGAAAATCATCTATTCCAAACCATGCAAAACCAGAGGAATCCCCAAAGATGAATGCTTCCAGCAACAAGTCCATTGCCAAAAACAACCTATTTTATTTGTGAATAGTCCTGTTAGAAAGTTTACCATGGGTCTGATCAACTCCATCATTCTTTTTTTTTTTTTTTAATGGTACTAGGGGGTCAAACCCAAGGTCTCATGCATGCTTTGCAAGTGCTGTACTGATAAATTACACCCCCAGCCCGCTTTATTCTTTGAGTTAGGATCTTGCTAAGTTATACAGGCTGCCAAACTTGGGATCCTCCTGCATCTGCCTCCTGAGCTTCTGAGATTAAGGCTTGCAACACCACTGAGCTTGTCATTTTTAATTGTTGGAAAACTTTTCTCTCATCTAAATGTAGATTAAGACAGATTAGTAATAGGAAAATGATAGAAAAGTAAAACAAATTGAACAAATGCCTCAAGAAAGGTAGAGAATATTTATGTGCTGTAAAAATATGACAATTTTTATGCATTTCTGTTATCAAAGAGATACAAAATAATAAAATAGGTTACCACTAAATTTATTAAATAGTAAATTATCTAGCAAGCTGACAAATATTTTCAAAAAGAAATAAATGTTGGAGGCTAAAGAGTGAGGAGTAGGAATAGAATGTCATACAATACCAGTGGATTGTAAATTGTTATAAGTTTTCTAATGTGCATTTTTGCAAAAAGTATCAAAAGTTTTAAAAATATGTATACCTTTTGACCACAACATCTCATTTCTATAAATTTACTCTAAGGAAAAATTATATACAAGGATGTTCATTAAAGCACTAAATGTAACTTTATAAATCATATAAATATTAATAATATTTTCTGTGGCTTTGTTTAATTCAAAGAAGTTCAAACGGTCCTCAGAATCAAGGTTGGTTAACACCAGATGCCTGAAGCTCTCCTGTCAGTTCCTCCAAATGTTGCTTTAGTGGAATTAGTCAAAGCAGATTCAGAAATTCATAGAAGTAAGAAATCCTGAAATGGGCCATTCTAACCATTCTTCTCCAAACTAATATCTATGAAATTCTCAATCTTCCTATAGCAACAAACCTAAACCAATGCTTTCTTTTTATTCACCAGAACCATTATCATTTCGAATCTGCATGAAGATCTCTAAAATTAGTTTCAAATATAATAATTTGGACATCTTGCATATCATTGTTGCCTTAATAGTTGAAATATCCCTTAACATTTTAATGTGGCCTGTCTTCCAATTCTAACAGGTATAAACTACTAAAGATAATTTTGTTATTATCACCTTGAATTGTATTAAATTCTTAATTGTGTATACTATATCTTTTACTTTTTCTTTATCACTTAACCTTCCCCAAAATTATTTAAGGACAATTTGTTTGTGATAGTATGTGACTTCTTTCCAATCTGTAAAGCAAATAGTAGATAACCATTGAATAAAATATAGTCCAAGACAAGTGGGAAAATAAACTTTTTTATGACTGAATTTAGGTTAATTTATCTGACAGTCCACAAATCTCTTTATTTTTGTTGTTTGTGGCATATGCTAATAATTATAGTAGAAGTATATAATAATAAAATCACTTACAGGAAGCACTTGTTAGTTAAATTAAAAATACTATGCTATGTAATGAAAATAGAAGCCCCAAATAAGAAGAAGATCGATTGCTGAGTATAAAGAGTACCATGGTCTTTCCTCAAGTCACCTGTAGGAATGAAAATGCCCACATACTATTTTAAAAGCAATGTGAGTAAAATAGACCTTAAAAATCAACACAAGTAAAACTGAAGGGACTAGAAAGTTGTGATTCTGTAATAGTGACTATATTTGTAATAACCTGGAAGAGGAAAAATAGGCATTTCTTCATAGGAAGCAGGGAAGAAAGATGACACAAAAGCCAGAGGCTATGTTGAGCAAGTGAAATTGTCCATTATTTAAACTGCAGGTGGTGGTACTCACATAAGCTGGCCTAGCAAGAGGCAGCCAAAGCAAGAGATCTGAGTGGACCTGGTGTGAAATCTGCTGTGGGATTCTGTACTTCAAGGGAGGGCAGAGCTGTGCTATGTGCTAGGGACCCATAGTACTGGGAATCCTAACCTTGAAAGCAGATACATTCATGACTGAGTACATTGGATCTATAACTTCACCTCTGTTTATAGGTTAGTGACAACTTGGTAGAAAGTTTGAGTATTACAATTCTTACTATAGAATGAGAAGAAAAGACAGCAAGGAAAAGGAAAAGAGAAAAAGAAAAGATGAAGAGGGAAGAAGACACCACAGAAAGAAAAGATGAAGGGAAAGGAAGATGCAAGGGGGAGGAGCCTGCAGCCATGCATAGCACTGTGGCGTAGGATCCCATCAGATCTCAGAAGCTAAGCAGGGTCAGGCCTGGTTAGTACTTGGATGGGAGACTGCCTGGGAACACCAGGTGCTGTAGGCTTGGGAGAAGGACCTGCAAACCCACTCCCAAAAAACAATCAGCCATGAAAACCCTGTGAATAGCAGAGAATCACTGACAATATGTAGGGTCACTATGAGTGGACACTGACTTGACAGCACCTAACAACAAGGGGGAAGAGTGAAGATGATTCAGAGGGAGATATTTAGGAAATGGATGAAAGAAGTAAGGAACAGTGTTGACAAACGTTGAGCTATGTTAACAGGAGTACCCAAAAGAATCTTCCAGCCCTCAGGCAAAATTGGAAATTGATGATGTTGATCTTCCTCATGCTTGCTCTAAGCCTGTATTTCAAAGGTTATAAATATTTTCTGTAAAGAGCCTGATAAAAAATGTCCTCAGCTTTTGCAACTTCTCAACTCTGCTATTGTGGGATAAAAACAGCCATAGACAATGTGTAGGACAAAAGTCATGGCTGTGTTCCAATAAGACTTTATTTACACAAACAGGCAGGATGCCAAATCTGATTGCTGAATGCTACCGAGCAAATATCAAACATGAATGAATCTGGCCAACCACCCATAGTCTTTCGATCTTATGAAAAGTTATTACTCCTAACACTTCCCATGATCACCCTATAACCAGGGTACCATTGTCCTCCCTGCTGACTTCATAATTTTTACAACTATGCTACTCATTGTCAAGTTTACTATTTCTTCTTACAGTAAAGTTAGGCTTTCTGTATTCTTTAAGGTAGTGACTAGCTACAATAATAAGGCTCCCCTGCCTAGAGGCTCAAGAGAGGAAAAGAATAAGTATCAGAGGGCAATGCAAACGCCTTCTATCATGAAGAGATGACGTAGAACTGTACTTTATCCAACAATCACACCCTTCTTCATCGATCATTGGAGAATTGAGTATTGTATAATTCAATCTATAAACAAAGATGAATTTTAATAAATAAGCCTTGATCTAAAATGTCATAATCTTATATGAGTACAGATGACTTATGTGCCCACTGCTCTCCTATATTCCCTTTCACTACAAAATCATCAATAATCTCCATAGAAGGAAACTGATCTGGAGAAGGCAAGATAGAATGAGGAAGGACTAATAGAAATGATATTAATGATATTAAATACTTAATGAGATAGCACTGTTTCTTCCCAAACAAGTTTAATTTCTGTAGACTGTTAGGGCACATTAGGTAGTAGGTACCAAAGAAGTTTTGTGTCCTCCTCCCAAAAGAAAAGAGAAGGAAAAAAGCTCAACTTATTAGCTGAAAGACTCTTTCCCCCTCATCTTTTACTAAGTTTATGGTATTTAGCAAAAACTTCAGATAGACATGGCTGATGACTGCTGGTCCTTGATAACAAAGTATATTTAAATTTTTATTAAAACAAATAAAGTTAAGGTCCCTACTTATGGTTATGGCAGATTATAGTATTAGGTTAATCTGCCCACCAGGACCAACTAGAAAAGCTGGATAAAATATAAGAACCTGTTTTTGAAGGCAGCAAATGTCTAAAATGAGAGTAAGGACAGCCATAGATATATACTCTAATCTCCCTTTAAGAGAAAAAACCTGCAAAGATTGCAGTTATCAGCCCCAAAATGCCACACTTTGAACTCTATTGAAGCCCTTGGGTGAAGGACGTATATCCCGGCCAGCTGGTCCTGCCCAATGTAGAGCTCTTCCCATGAGCACCCTTCCTCTGCAACTCCTTACCAGCCCAGCTGAGCCCACAGCAGAGCTGCAGTAGAGTGAGACTCTTTCTGCCCAACCCTCCTCCTCTTTTCGTCCTCTGCTCTCATAGCATCAGTCTGTATTACAGTGGGTCTCTGCCTACTTCTGCTCTCTCTCCTCTGTGTCTTTCATA
Organism: Pedetes capensis; assembly: GCA_007922755.1. Taxonomy (NCBI): domain Eukaryota; kingdom Metazoa; phylum Chordata; class Mammalia; order Rodentia; family Pedetidae; genus Pedetes; species Pedetes capensis. The sequence continues at coordinate 8,637 of VMDO01012609.1, read as the reverse complement.
AGCATTTCCTCAACGAGATTCTTATACTTCACATTCTGTCTTGGAGCCCACTTCCCAGAATATTGAAACCAACACAGCTGGTACTGACAGTGGTCAAAGACAAGACAGCAAAACCTCACACTAAAATGAGGTTATGAGATTAGATTTTTCACCACCTGCCTGGCAGAGGATCCCAATCCTACATGCCATTTGAGTTGCTGGCACAGGTTAGTAGACTAATTGCTGAAGAATTCACCTGTGGTACTACTGAAACAATCTCAAAAACAATCAGCCATTGAAAACACTATGAATAGCAGAGATGTACTGACATAGTGCCAGGCCTGGCACAATGTTGGGGAGTGTTTCATTCTGTTGAACATAGGATCACTATGAGTCAAAACTGACTTAACAGCACCTAACATCAATAACAACCTGGAAAAAGATCCCAGTGGTGAGCAACACCCTTACAGTGTGATGATTTGGGGGCCCAACCTTTCCTCTCTCTAGATACAATACAAAAAATACACGCATAAGCATACATTCCAAAAAATAGCAAAAAAAATAGAAACAACTCAAATACCATCAAGAATAGGATACAAAACCCAATCCTGGAAAATTCACACAGTAGAATGCTAGTGAGCAAATATCAAATATGAATGAATCTCACAAGTATATTATTGAGTTTTTAAAAATATTCAATCCTATCACCAAAAAATAGCCAGAAACAAAAATATACACTATATTATAAACATCAAAAAATAGACAAAACTTACCTATGAAATTTTAAAGTATAATAATTGTTGCCATTAGCAAGCAGGGGAATCTGTCAGGAAGGGATAAGAAGGCTGCCTCTGGAGTGGGAGTAGTGTTTTTATTTTTTCTTTTTATTCTGGGTGGATGTTACATATTTACAGTGTGAAATTCATCATGCTCTATAATTTCCATTCTCAGTATGGATGTAATGGTGAGAAATAATAATATTATAAACAAAAAATAAAATTCAACATAAACACTGGTAAGTAAGAAATATCTTTCATTTCCCTTAAAAAATATCAGCCAGTCACATTGGCATTCCTGATATGAAAGCTTTGCTCCAAATTCACATTTACCAAACTCTCAAATGGAAACACTTTCTTGGTAGTATAATCACACTTCCCAAGAAGCTAAGACATGGTCTTTTAATCAAATTTCTTTTTTTCAACATAACCAACAGTTTGCATAAACATAGAGAAGTATTGCCTACCACATGAACTTTTACAAGGCCTTGCCAAACAAAACTGCTGCAGTTTTCTATCAGTAGAGCAGTTTTTCCTCAATGGAAATGCATAATTTGGGCTTAACAAGACTTTTCAACATAGCCGGTCACAGTGGTACAAGCCCATAATCCCAGCAACTCGGGAGGCAGAGGCAGGAGGATCAAAAGTTCCAGACCAGAGGCAGTCTATATAATTTAGCGAGACCCTGTCTCAAAAAGTAAAAAAAAAAAAAAAAATGGGCTGAGGGTACGGCTCAGTGGTACAGCACTTGCAAAGCATGCAAGCGCAGGGCCCTGCATTCAACCCCCAGCACTGCAATACATACATACATACATACATACATACATACATACATACATACATTCATACATGCATACACACATAAATAAATAAGATTTCAACATAAACTGTACATACAAGTGTGTATTTTCTCTTTTCCTTGTGTTTACGGCATGAGATAAGCTGTAGACCAATTTTATGTAGCTATTTTATATGCAAACAAGAGGGGGAAGTTTTGCCTATTTTTGATTTTACAAGAGACAGACAAGAGAATTTCAAATAATTTAGTTTTAGTTTTCCACCATAGTTGAATAATTGACTTTTCTATTTAGTTCATTCTGCTTTCTGGAGGCATCTTTTTCTCTTGACAGCTGATAAAGAAAATATTTGAGCATTAAAGGTTTGAGAAGTCAGTACAATTCTACAAATAATTGTATTATTTCAAAGGGAAATGTGTTCATACTGGGTTTTTTGAACCTGAATTCAATGGCATTTGAAGCTCTTCTTCCATATGGATGAGTTCCCAGGCCCCCTACATAGACAGATGTAAAAATGCTCCTATGCTAGTGGAAGTCAGGTTCACGATGGAACCCACATCTGTCCTCATAGAATGGGAATGAGAAGCTCATTTATTGGCAGGTGCCATGGTCACTAACGGAGTTAAGAGGCTTTTGACATGAACCAACTACAGATTCCAAATATTAGAGCTTTGTTTTTGGCAAGAGAGACAGTTTTGGAAGGACCCACAGGCCTGACAGAGCTAATACAAGGAGCATGCTGTTGGTCCAATGATGCTCCAGCAGGGACTAAATCAGCCTTGGCCAGTGACACACTGAAGGAGCCAACAGCCATTAGGCAGAGGCTCGAGTAAGCAGGTGGTTTTTGACAATGGATGGCCTATAAGTAGACAACGCAGACGTGGGCATGGAGGAGGAGGTAGTCATTACACACTAGGAGGCTTTTGGGCAGGCTGTCTGTACAGATGTGGAAACCAGAATGCAAAAACTAGAGTTTAGCAGAACTTATGTCCTGAGACTAACAGAAGGTAGGACCCAAAAAAAGAGGAAATAAAGTTCTAAGTGGAGCTTGTTTACTAAGATTAAGTAAAATCTATTTACTAGTACTTTGGTAAAAGGCCAGAGCAGGACACCAGCAATTTTTATTGTGTGCTATTTACTTGAGACTCTTTAAGTACCCTTCGAAGAGTACCACATCTGATGGAGAGGAGGTAGCCAGGAGGATTGCTGCAAGACCCCAGCTGTGAATCCTGGGGTTGCTTAAGAGGATATTTAGAGGGAGGGAGAATGGAGGATTAGGAAAGAACAGGTCTTGATTAGCTTCAGCAGTTTTCTTTGGAAAATAGAAAATAATATTGGCTACTATGGTTGTTGAACAGATAGAATGTAAAACAGCGAGTACCTGGTTGGAGGTTCAAGTATGTAACCACATCATCCCTTTCTCCTACTCGTGAAAATGTTACCAAGAGCAAGGACATTCTCTAAACTTGGACTCTCTTCTCATTGTAGGCAGGTTATGAGACCATAGCAATAACAGTAGTTAACATTCATTGACAACTTATGATGAACCAATTACTGTCTTTAATTTCTTTGCACATATACCCCTTTTAATCCTTTCAACCCTATGAGGTGGGTAGTAACATCACTTCCATTCCACATATTTGGAAGTCAAAGAGCAGAGAAATTGAGCAATTTGTCCAAGTTTCCACATTAGTTACTAACTGTGCCAGGATTTAAACACGGGTTTAAGAGCCCACACTAACAGTTTAATTAAAAGTAACACCATACTTCCTTTATGGGAAGAAAAAAAACCTAGAGAAAGCCATTAAGAGCAAGAATATTTAGAATCCCAGTGGTAGGCCACAATGAGACATGTATAGGAAATAGTCAAACCATAGCAGTGCATTTTTTTTTATAGAGAGTTGTTTCCAGTCATCATTTTCCAGACTGTGCTCCTGGCACGGAGCTAGGTCAGTGCAGCCATGGCAGGAGTAGGGAGTTCAGGGCCAAAGGCTTCTATTCCCCAGCATGTGCAATGACGGTGTATGGCCAGCCTCATTTTAGGGTTGTGGTCCTCATGTTTCTCAGATATAAGCAAACAGCTGCAACACTTTCACCCAATCTATAAATTCCCAGGTGTCAGAATTGCCTGTATTCAATTATCTTACAACCTATTCACAGAAACTTTGGGTATGAACTTATATCCCTAAGGACCTAGGAGACTGAACGTGGTTTCCAAAGGCATCTACTTGAAAAGATTATCCTTGGTAACTCCCCAGAAATAAACCAAAAGTGGGAAAACAAAAAAGCAGTAACCTGACACATGATATATTCGGTGTCCTTAGTACACTTTAATGTAATTCTTTCTGGTTTTATATAAGTAATCATGCTCATTTTAGATAAATTCGAACATTCAAAAATATTACCAAGCAGGGAGAATCATCATAAATATTTTATTGTTTGGCCTTCCAGAATATTGTCCTAGTCATTTAACTTTTAAGAAAAATAGAAATATATTTATCATTTCATATGGTGTACTGTGTAACTGCCTTTCTCATTTAGCAATATTATTAATATCTTTCTTTATTCCAGAGAGAATTATATTTTTAATTATTACATATTTTTATTTTCTTTCATAGATGTTCATAATTTATTTCATCAGCCCCCTATTACTGGGTATGAAGGTCATTTCCACTTTTCCTTATTTATTTATAAGATTATGTCATACATTTAGCATATTAACCTTTGTCCTGCTATATATAAGTATATATAAATATGGTTTTCCTGTTGCTATCTTTCCCTGTGTCTTTCTATCAGAAATTTGTTTTTATGTAATTTTTTTTTTTTTTTTTTGAGACAGGGCCTTGTTATATAGCCTCAGCAGGCCTCAAACTTGTGATCCTCCTGCCTCAGCTTCCCAAGTGCTGGAATCACAAGCATGTGCCACCACATTCAGCTTTGTTTTTAATTTTTATGTGGTAGAATTGCACAAACATTTCAGTTATGAATTTTCTGCATTTTGTACCATGGTGAGAAAGCCTTTCAAAAATACCCCCACCTCAGAATTGTATAAATATTTGTGGGCATTGTCCTCCAACACTTTAATGGCTTTATTTTTGCATTTAATACTTTGGAATGAATAGACCTGCCAGGCTTGGTGGCACACACCTGTAATCCCAGCACTTGGGAGGATGAGGCAAGAGGATCATGAGTTCAAGTCTAGCTTGGGCTACGTTGTAAGTTTAATGCCAGTCTGAGCTACTATGGCAAGACCTTGCCTCAAAAAAATGATGGAGAAGGAGGAGGCAGCAGAGGAGGAAGAGGAGGAGGGAGAAAAAGAAGAAAACAAGAGTAGACACATAATCTCAACAAATCACATAACAACACCTGCCAGATATAGTGTTTTCCAAAAGAGCACTGAAATGAATCTGCTTTGTAGGAGAAAGGGCCCTTGTATGTCACAAAAGTTCACCATATAATATACTAGAGTTCCCTCTATAAAATGAAGGTTTTGGATTACATTTCGCTAGTCAGTTTGTAGAGTGCTGCTCCACACTTTGAGGACCCAGGTTCAATCTCCAGGACCGCAAATATGGGAAAAGGACGTGGCAGTCCACACCCAAAACAATCCTGAAACAATCAGCCATTGAAAACCCTATGAGGGTCACTACGAGCCAGGCGTGATTGGATGGCACCTAACAACAACAGAAGCTCATACAATGTTACTACACAGAAATGTGGAAGTACCCTATGATGGTGATGCTGACATGCATGCTGGGTGGCCTATGAGGAGCCAGAATTCCCAACCTTCTACAGTTGGCCTTGGTCACCCATTCTCTTTGCTGTGTCCAGGTATCTCAGAGGATGCTCTGCCTTCCCATAGACTTTTTCTAATTCTGAATTGACTGTCTGCATAGCTTCATGTATGTCTTCAGAGGGTGTGAGAGACATTTTTACATCAGAGACTACACTGGTCAAAAAGAGAAAGTAAATTCCATAGTTGCTACTCCCAATGACAGCACTAATTTCCAAACCATGTCATTTGACTACAGAGATTTCTTTAAGTAGCTGCTAAAAAATCTGACATGTTCTGCACAAATTGAAGAGCCCTAACAAGACTCTACAAGCCTTTTCTTTTGCTAATTTCATTTCTAAAGCAATTTCTGAGGTCCTACAATGCTTCCATGATTAAACATTAATAACTTTAAAATCTATTCATTATTCCATAGCCACCTTTTAGATTTCATACAATGATATCACTAACCTCCAATTTAAGATGTTTTTCCCCTTGGAAGAATCTGTTCATTACAGTAGTTAACAACCACTCAGTTAGCAAAGAGCCTTAAGACAAGGTAGGAGACAAGTTAATGGTGTAACAAATCAGTCGTTAAGCTAAATGGTCAGTTTGCACAGTACAGTATTATTGCCTTATTGAACCCAAGTTAAAGATTTACAGCAGTTACATTTTATTCCAGGTACAAGATGCACAAATGAAATACAGAGGGGTGCAGTTTTGCTTTATGCTGCTTTCATTAAGAACCCAATTGCACGGCAAAATCAGTTAGTATATATCTCGTTCCATGTGACAGCCAATTTTCCACTGAGATTGGAAACTCTCGGAGCTTTTTAATCCTTGATCTCACTCTGAGAGCACAAGGGATGGGAGTTATAGCATGTTTTTAAATTGTTTAAAGTAAAGCATCAGTGGTAAAAGTACTTGTCCCTGACTCCTGAACAATGGAACTTTCTGGACAGATGATGCATAGCCTGGACTCTAGATTTCCTTTCATAATGAAACCTGTCTGGGACATACTTATTTGCTGAACATACCAAAGCATTGTTTTTCCAATGATTTTTTTCAGAGATAATATGTAGCCTAATGAACCTTATTTGTCATCAAAATAACCTGTGACAGTTACATATTTAAGCACCCAAAGTTGGCTGCAGCAGGGTTGATTTGATTCTTTTTTTTTTTTTTTTTTTTTTTTTTTTTTTTTTTTTTTTTCAAGTTACCACTTTAAAACTTCTATCTAGGGCTACAGCATGTACCAGTTCTCAGGAAGTTTATATCCTTGTGAAGAAGACACATTTTAAAAATTAAAATAAATAAACATGTGAAGCAAAGTAATCTCAAAGGCTTAAGAAGAACAGTTGAGTGGAAGTCAACTACTAGTATTGGCAGTGGAAACTTATCAGAATGACAGTACAAATCAATCAAGGGCCCCATAAATGAAAAGAAAGATAAGTATTTCACCAAACACACACAAAATACCCTTTTATAAACTTTCAAAGTCATGCCTGCTGCTTTCTAGTTTCTCTCAGCAATCCTTTCTGTTCAGAAGAGAAGAACTACAGTGAAAGATAAAAGCTTAGAGTTTAGGGATAGTGTGCTTAACATACCTGCTCCAGGACCAGCACTATGTGCTAAATACTTTTACAATAGTAACAATCATGACGAGAAAGGTCAGAATAGCTGAGGTTTGGAAATAATTGCATGGTTCAGATCTATAAAAAGCTATTAAATTGATCCTACAGAGAATACCATATTTTTTATACTACAAGAACATAATGGTAAAAATTCTCCAGTTTATGGACTACTTCTGGCTATCAGTTTACTATGATCTAGTGCGTTTTTCTTTTTCCCCCTTTATTAGTAAATATTGGTGGGGTACAGAGTAATACAGCATTTGCTTTTTGCATTATTCAACTATCATATCACTTTTGGTTGTACTTTCAATATTTATGGAACATATTGACTAACATGTCATAAAACTCATACACATATTTGGGTTATATTCCCCTATTTTTCCCATGAAAAATACTCATGAAGTTGTATCTTTACATTAAGATTATCCTCTCTCGCTTTATCCCTTTACATTGTTTCTTCTCCCCATCCCATCTTCCACAATCTTCCTTTCCCTTTGCTAGTCCCCTCCCTCCTGCTTTCTACTCTTTGTATTTTCACTTCTTTGCTGAGCTTAATTGTGCATTTTTTATATATCTACTTATGTGTAGGTTTTTTGGTCCTTTAAGATTCAGGTCTCATATGAGTGACAACATAAGGTATTTCTCTGTTTGAGCCTGTGTTCGTTACTTAAGATGATATAATGTATTTATTTTCTACAGTTTTAAAACCACAAACTGGCTTTTAATTTCTTTAGTGAGACTAAAATACCACAGGATAAACTGTTACGCTTTGTATGTGAGTGTGTGAGTCTGTGTGTGTGTGTGTGTGTGTGTGTGTGTGTGTGTGTGTATAATATCATCTAACAACAAGACCAGTGACTTATGAGCCAGCAACAAAGAATAAAATACTGGCACAAAGCCCATGTTTGAAAATACATACAGTGTTTGAAATGTTTGAAGAATGATTCTGAAATACTGAAATTTTTTAATATTATGGTTGGCAAAGTAAACTCTTGCTTTGAAAATATAAAGACTATTTATATAAGACTTGTCAGATTATATGTAGCACAGATTATATATTTGCATAAATGTAAATGATAGCTCTTTAGAATCTATTTCTTGTTCCAATGCTACTGCTACTTTTCCCAAATATAGGCAATAATCCTATACTAATTAACCTATCTATAAAAACAAGCACAACAAAGCCGGATGCGGTGGCGCAAGTTTGTAATCCCAGCGGCTCAGTAGGCGGAGGCAGGAGGATTGCAAGTTTAAGACCACAGGCAGTCTGCCCAGTTTAGTAAGACCCTGTCTCAAAAAAAGTAAAAAAAAAAGGGGGGGCTGAGATGCAGTTCAGGGGTCCAGCACTTGCAAAGCATGCAAGCACGAGGCCCTAGGTCCAACCCCCCATACCTCGGGGCGGGGGGGAACAAGCACAACAAAACCAAACCATTTTCCTTGACCTCATAGAACTCACTAAAATTTAAATGAGAATTTCTGACCATAATTCTCCTGGCCCTGTCAGAATAAAAGAGATGTATCAATTAGGGTCCTAGAAAGACACAAGTGGCATTCTCTAAAACGTCCTCAACAGACTATAATGAGTGGGATTTCTTACAAAAGGGGGGTGGCACAGATTAAGGGAGACCAACAGAAAGAGAGAGTCGTGAAACACTGGAGCTAGCCATAGAAGGAACAAC
>VMDO01012608.1:0-61535 GCA_007922755.1 Pedetes capensis | reverse complement strand
AGACCATAGTGGTTACAGTGTTGGATCTGACATTATGCTCCTGTGTTTTTGCCCCTGATCTACCAGTTTCTAGTCCCATGACACTGGTCAGGTTCTGAATGGTGCCTGACTCGGTTTCCTTGTTTATAGAAACGGTACCTCATGTGTGCAAAGGTTGTGTAAAGATCTTAATCATTGTGGCTGCCTGGGATCACAGGTGGGCCCCGCCATGCGCGGCCCTGGTAGTTGCCCCTTGCAATGTAACAAATTACCCTAAAACATGGCAACTGAAGGCAGCTGCCCGCATTACCCCTGCGAAGCCAGGCAGGACTTACCCGTGTCTGTCTTGGAGCCTCCCTCGGGCTGCAGGGTAGGTGGGAGCTGCAGCTGGCATCCTGGGCTCTGCAGTGGGGGCCACTTCCAAGCCCCCTGGCCTGGCTGTTGGCAGGACCAAGTTCCTCGTGGGTGGATGGGCTGAGGACATCAGCTCTTGCCACAGAGAAGACCCCACAGGGCGGACACATCAGTGAGGGAGTCGTGCCTGCCCCCCAGTCTCAGAAGGAGTCTCCCCACTTCTGTGGAGTTCTCATTGTTCTAAGTGGGTCAGGGACGGGGCAACAGCAGGGATGGATAACCAGGAGGTGGGGTCCCTTCGGCCATCTTGGGGGGCACCTGCCATAGCAGCAACACTTCCTCCAAGGGCTCCTATTGATAGACACCAGGCTGGTCAGAATGTTCCCGAGACCAGGAGGGGCCGGGTCTGTAGAGAACACAGTGATGCCTGGCCTTGGGAGACTGGGGACAGTCCCTGGGCATTCTTGCTGCCTTCTTTTCAAACTCCATCCTTACCCCGTCTTTGGGTTGCCTCCTCCACACTGGGATCTCTGGTAACTGCCTGCCTTCCTTTCCACCTCAGGAAGCCAAGGTGGAATTGAAATGTGGAGTTGGATCCGTCCAAGGGAGAAGGAGTTGCAGTCTTTAAATAGCAACTCCAGTGCCTCACGGGTTCTGGTTGGTGGGGTGAATATGGGCATCTTCTGCTATGTGGGATGCTCACTCAGCACCATGGACAGGTCCCAGCCTGTGCCTATGTCTGCAATCCTTCATCTTCCAGTTGTCCTGAGTCAGTATTTATTGCACACTGGTGTGGCATTGGGCGTGGCTCTCCCCGCCCTTCATTACCTATGGATGAAGGGGAGCCAAGCGGATTACTCACACTCAGTGCTCCCTCGCACTTCATCTGTGGAGGAGACGTGAGCGGGGTTGGCCAGCACTGGGTCGGTGGTGGGGGCCCCAGGAAGGAGCCTCCCCCGTGGGGTCCTTGCCTGGTTTCCTGAATGCCCCATCTACATAGCTACAAAACCTGGTGGTTTGCCCCAGCATCCAACTGCAGGGGCCCAGGGGAGGCGTCTGTGTGACCTTGAGCCTCAGTTCCCTCATCAGTGAAGTGTGGCTTGTGATTCTTACTGCGTAGATCATCTTAGTTTTGATTGTCCTGGAAGCCGGTCCTGAAGTGACTTCTGTGCAGATTAGTGGCAAGTGCAAAGAGAACCGATTGTGGGGAGGAAGACCATGGGCGGAAGGGAACATGGAAGGCTAATGAGAGAGGTTAACAAGGGCGATGCTGCTCACGCACGGAATTGTCATCATGGAACTCATTAGGTATTACACTAAAAAAAAAACTAATAAAAAGTCAGTGGGAAAAATGCAGATAAGTGTGTTTGGAAGGTGAGTTCAGGAAGCATCGGAGGGGAGTGGTGAAGGAAGAAAGCAAAAGGAAGCTTTCCAGTCATGGGTGGCTTCCCACTGCAGGTCCTTAATCAGCTGGGAACCTCAGGAAGCCAAGGTGGAATTGAAAGGTGGAGCTGCCTCTATCCAAGGGAGAAGGAGCTGTGGTGTTTATACAGCAACTCCAGTGCCTCACGGGTTCTGATTGGTGCAGTGAATGCAGACAACTTCTATATGGGACGCTCGCTCAGCACCATGGACAGGTCCCTGCCTGTGACTTTATCTGCAACCCTTCACCTTCTCTCCCTTATTAGTCAGAGTTTCCCAGGCCATGTCTCTTAATCTCACCCTCCTGGTAGGGACCTCCTGGCCAGCTCTCAGCACTTATCTTCTGGATGGGCTGGGCTGACCAGAAATGCGTGTTAAAGGCTTAGTGTAATGTCCAGAGCTTAGAAGGTGTGTCATGAATTTGTTTTATTGGGCTGGTGAGAGAAAGCATGAACTCAGGGATTTGTTTTAACTTTAGGAGGGATTCACAGCATTTTACTTGCCTTTAGAAAGCTTATGCCCTTTAGTTACCTGGTTCTGCTCACACACATCCAAATAGCAGGGTTTAAACCCCACCTGAACCAGAATGCTGAACCCATTCCAACTGAAGCATTTAAAAAATTTTTTATTTTTTCTGAACCCAAATCTGAATTGAGTACAGAAAACTTTTTAAAAATGTTTGCACTTGAATGAGTTTAGGGCTCGGGTTCAGGTTGTGTGTCAAGCCTTGACATACAGCGATTTACAGTTTGCAAATGATTTACCCACGTTGTTGTTGTTAGGTGCCGTCGAGTCTTGTCCGACTCATAGCGACCCTTATAGGGTTTTCAATGGCTGATTGTTTCAGGATTGCCTCGGGAGTGGATTGCCACATCCTTCTCCCATTTCTGTGGTGTTGGGAATCAAACTCAGGACCTCAGAGACTGCAGAGCAGTGCTCTACCAACTGAGCTGAATCCCCCAATTTTCTCAAGGAATCCCAAGAATCCCTTTTATTCAGTACCCAGGAGAGCTCCCGTGGTTGTGGGTGATGCTGGTTCCTTCTCTGGTACGTGTTCCCAAGGAGAGCTGTCTGGACAAAGTAATTAACAGTTGCTCATTTGCCTGGATCAGTAGGTACATTAGCTAGAGTTAGGGACCAAGGAAAAGGGAAGTGGAGTTTGAGTTTCTCAAGAAATGAGTCTTACATCTTTAACACCTCAGTCCCTAGACTTATTATTTTCTCTAATTTATAGAAGGAATGTGAGATTTACATAGGTGAAAGGATTTTGCCAAGGAGCCCAGTTGGTGAACTGTAGAAGCAATACTTGAACCCGGTTCTGTATCCCCACCTCTGTCCATAATAAACCTCAGGACCCAGGGCTGTTTAACAGGGTATTCTACTCAACTTGATCAGGCACCAAATGCCCTGGCTCCCTGATAAGTTCTCACTATCTTTGGAAAGGACTTTGGTGCTGTCCTTTGGGAATCTATAAGACCTCTGGGATAACAGATTGAATTCTTTATGATACAAAGCCACAAAAGGGTTAGTCATAGAACTAAAAAGATAAAGAGAATGTGTGCTCTAAGAGTGTTTTAGTTGCAAGTGATGGGAACCCAACTTATGGTTTTGGGAAAGAAAATACATGTATCTTTTAACTGACTCAGGTATGGCTGGATCAAGGGGTTCAAACAATATCATCAGGTATCTGTCCCCTACTGTACTCTTGATTTTCATCCAGACCCTTCTCAGAAAGGGAAAAGACAGGCACTGGGGCCTCCACCATTCACACCCCACCAGCCTGGCTACCCTGTCAGAATACATGTGTCTGTTTCCTGACATAATAACAACTAATGCTCTGAAGGATACTGGTTGGCCCAGGGTGGGTGAGGTCTCATTCCTGGAGCCCAAAGTTGGGATTAAACTTGAGATAAGCCACATGGACTGTTCTCTGGTTGTGAAAGAAAATTGGGAGATGCTCTCAGAAAAAGAAACAGTAGCAGGCCATTAAACAGCAAACAACAGAAAGCATGGTTTCCCTGTAGGTGGACTATTTGGAGCTTAAGATCAATCCTCTTGTCCTGTTAGAATCCCAACGGACTTCCTGGAGGAGGTAGACTTTCCCTTTATGGCCTTGGGAAACATGGAGAATGTTGTGAGGAAATGAGAAACAGAAACAGCATTTCAGGCAAAGAGCCCAGCCTGAGCTGAGGCCTAGAAGTGGGAAGAGGAATGCTGTGCACAGACACTAAGAAAAGGGATTGGAAGCAGGGTGCTGTGCGGCATTCCTGTAATCCCAGCGACTTGGGAGGCTGAGGCAGGAGGATCGCAGATTTGAGGCCAGAGGCTGCAAAAAAGAAAATGTTTGGCCCCCCAGAAAGTTTGGGCTAGTCTCTCTTTATTAGGCACCTATGTGTTGAATAATAAGCAGGCCAACCCTGCTTAGCTTCTGAGATCAGATGCCAGGGTGCTATGCCTGTAGACTCCATAACAGCAATAGTACTGTTTACTGGTTATTTACTGTGTGATTCTGCCTTTGTGTCCAAGTCCTGTGGTGTGTGTGTGTGTGTGTGTGTGTGTATACACACCTGCAGCCGTAGCACTGTGGTGTCCAATCTCTTCAGATCTCAGAAGCTAAGCAGGGTCATGCCTGGTTAATCCTTGGATGGGAGACCACTTGGGAACACCAGGTGCTGTAGGCTTGGGAGAAGGACCCGGCAACCCACTCCCAAAAATCAATCAGCCATTAAAAACCCTATGCATAGCAGAGAAGCACTGACAATAGTGTTTCATTTGTATGTAGGGTTGCTATAAGTCAGACACCAAATTGACGGCACTTAACAACAACAAACAACAGACATGTATGTATATGCATATGTATGTATGTATGTGTATATATGTGTGTGTATGTATATGTATGTGTGTGTGTATATATATATATATATATGAGCTCCAGGAATGACACACACACACACACACACACACACACACACGAAGAACGAGAAGGCCATGGGAGTTCACTCCCCAGGCAATCCCGAAACAATCAGCTATTAAAAACCCTATGCAGGTGGCTGTGAGGGGGACTCAACTCCATGGCACCTAAGAGCAACAACAAACATATTTTACATATGTATTAATATAGCCTCACCTCCTCCAGGGCTATTTATTTATGTGGTACTGGGGGGTTGAGCCCAGTGCCTTGCACCTATTTTTCAAATGCTACCACTGAACTGCACCCTAAGCCCCTTTTACAGTTTTTATTTGAGACAGGGTCTCGCAAAGTTGCACAGGCTACCTCTGGGCTCAAACCTGCAATCCTCCTGCCCCTGCCTCCCCAGAGGCTGAGACTATAGGCCTGCACCCCCATGCCTGGCCTCCAGGTTCTTGAAATGCTAAGTTCTCAGTATGCTCTTCCCTGACCACCCTATCTAAAACCACCAGCTTCTTTCATTCTTCAACCTCCCTCTTCTCTGGGTTTGTTTTTCTCAGTAAGAGTGATCTCTGCCTAACATGGCATATAGTATTCTGATTACGTCCTCTGCCTGTCCTCTCCTGCTGGAATGTAGGTGCTACAAGATCAGGTCCTGTCTATTTTGGTTATTGCTCTATCCCCAGAACCCAGATAGGAAACGGGCATTGTGGATGGCTGAATAAATAAGCTCAATATTTGTAACACCTGCTTGAGGTCGGTTTCACTGTTACCCTCACTTTATAAGTCATGAGATTGAAACTCAGACCAGAGTTTGTTTTTAGTTAATTTGTCCCTAATCCCCAAATGGCATAAAACAGGAGGGTCCAGAGGCGTGACCAGAGTCCACGTTCCCTTGTCTGCTGTCTGATCCATACGTGGACAGGAAACGAGTCAATTCAGCGCCAGCCCTGGTTGCTGTTTCTGCCCCCAATGTCCACAGAAGTGTTGTTTTAGTCTTGACACTAATGCTTCTGAATAAAATTTAGTCCTCATCCAAAAGCACATTAGCTGAGACCGTGTGTCATCCTGTGACAGTGTTGCTTTCTATGGAGGAGAGAACGCCAGCAGGGCCCACCTTTTCCACCTTACGATGCGCATGTCAGAGGCCCAGCTCGGTGGTGCTGGACTCTCATCGTCGACCTTCCAGCAGGAGCGAGAGCTTTACTTTGGGGATCCAGGATGTAATTTCCAGATGAACGTTTGTTTTGCCACAGCGCTACATCTTGAGCTCAGCAATTACATTTCATTAACCGGGAAGCAGAAGCCATAAATCATTGATCAGAAACAGGTTGTTAATAGGTCTGGTGAAAGTGTCTGCTGGCTGGCAGGGCAGAGACTCTGGATTGATGGATGCCCGGGTGCAGAACTTGCCCAGGCTGCCCATTAAAGCAATACCGCTAATAATTTTCACTAATATTTATTGAGCTACTTTGCTCTGTGCCTATAAGTACTTTATCCTCACAGCAACCCTAAAAACAGAGTTTGCGTATTGTAGGGGAGGAAATTGAATTCCTAAATGGATAAATGGCTGGCCAAAGCTTGCATAATGGCAGTGGTCAAAACCCAGGCCTCATGCGTTCTTCCCCCTCCCCTAGACTTCCCCACATGGGTAAGGCAACCATGGCCGTAGTCACTGGCCAAATGTCTGACATGGCCGCCGCCCTCATCTCCCCAAGTGGCCGGACCTCTGTGCACAGGAGCCCCCCCAGAAACTTCGGGAGGTCGTAGGGGAGCCTTAGACTCCGCAAGAGTGATTTTTAACCTGTGCCTCCAAACAGCTGAGTTGCCCAGCATGGCCAAGCTACCAGCTAATCCATCCGACTTCCTCTGCACGCCTTGCGTCTGCGGGCTGAGTGGTGGCAGCTGGGCCCGCTCACATGCTATTAACCTTGTCTGTCGGAATGACACCTGGCTGTGCGGAGGCCTTGGTGCCTGTAATTAGGAAGGTAAACAACTCCGCTTCCTCCTGTCTACGCTGGCTCTGTGCCCATCTCCAGCTCCTCCCCCTGCTCCGGCCTCCTGAAGGAGGCCCCTTCCCCACCCCCACCCCTGCACCAGGCACAGGGGTGGCGATGCCTTTTAGCTTTGCTTGAGCAGCCATTGTTGATTGCTTACCCTGCGCCCAGGGTTTTCCACAGCAGGACCAGAGGCAAATTCTCAGTGACCTCACGTGGGTCGTTTGTTCCTATGATAAGGTTGAACACAAGTGCCTTTGGAGAGGTTGAATACGTGACCTAAGACGCCACCGCGAAGTAATACCTGAGACCGTTTTTTGTTTTGTTTGTATTGTTAAAAGGTAAACTGAGGCAGGGTATCTATTTTTTTTAAGAGTTTATTTGAGCAAACAGCGATTGATTCATGAAATGAATCCATAAGTGGCTCAGGGACTCCGTTGAGACATCGCAAGGGGAAAGCTTTTATAACGTAGATACAAAAATAAAGCAAAGAAAATATGTTTGATTACAGTTATATTGTTATTGTTAGGGACCATTGAGTCTGTATCCAGCTCATAGTGACCCTACGTACAACAGGCAAAACACTATTGTCAGTGCTTCTCTGCTGTTCATAGGGTTTTTATGGTGGATTGATTTTTGGGAGTGGGTTGCTGGGTCCTTCTCCCTACAGCACCTGGTGTTCCCAGGTGGTCTCCCATCCAAGGACTAACCAGGCCTGATCCTGCTTAGCTTCCAAGATCTGATAGGATCAGATGCCACAGTGCTATGGCTACAGGCTCCAGCTATATAGTTAATGCATTTGTTCTACCCTGCTGAAATGTTCCTAGTTATGTAATGTAAGTTAGGTGGTAGTTTCTGATTGGTTAATCTGAAGTTTCCTTTTTATCTTTTTCCCTTTAAGATGGGCATTTTCAAGAAATAGCTTAAGTTGCATTTCACTTACGTTTGGAAATCAGAGTTAAGGTCGCTTATGAGGCTTATCTGGCAGTGCCTGCACAGGGGTTCTTTAGCCTTGGTCTCTAATTTTCCTTACCAGTTTTTTTGAATCATCCAACGTCCATGCTTTCATTAGGGGCCATTCTTGGTGCTGTAGAGTCTATGGGTTTTTAACAAATATATAATGACAGGCAACCACCATAGTAACACCATACACAAAAACTCCAGCCAGGCACAGTAGCAGATCTGTCATTTCAGTTACTTAAGAGGCAGAGGCAGGAGGATCCCTTGATCCCAGGAGTTTCAGACCTGTGTGGGCAACACAGTGAGACGCCAATTCAGGGTGGAAGGGAGGGAGGGAGAGAGGAAGGAAGGAAGGGAGGGGGGGAGGGAGGAAGGAAGGAAGGTAGGATAAAAGAGAGGGAGGGAAGGTAGGATAGAAGAGAGGGAGGGAGGAAGGGAGGGGATGGGACAGGAAGGGGAGGGGAGGGGAAGGGAGGAGAGGAGGGAGAAAGGAAGGAAGGAAATTTTTAGTCCCTTAAAAACCTCACATGATCCACTTATTCATCCTCCCTATACCCAAATGGCTGGCAACCACTGATCTTCTACCCAACCATTTGCCTTTCCTAGCATGGCTGTATTGGAATTATACAGTACTCAGCCTTTTCATATTGGCTTCATTCACCTCGTAATATGCATTTAAGGTTCCTCCATGCCTTTTCATAGCTTGACAGCACATATCTTTTTAGCATGGAATTATATTCCATGATCTGGACATACCAGTTTATTTATCCTTCCATCTATTAAAAGACATCCTGAGTGCTTCCCAGTTTTGGCAATGATGAATAAGGCAGTTATGAACATCCGCATGCAGGTTTTTGCATGGATGTAAGGTTTCAAGTCCTTTAGGTAAACACCAAGGAAGGCAAATGCTGATTCATGAGGTAAGAATATGCTTAGTTTTGTAAGAAACTGCCAAACTGTCTTCCAGAGACACTCTACCATGTTGAATTCCCACCAGCAACAAACGATGGTTCCTGTTGCTCCACATCCTCACCAGCATTTGATGGTGTCAGAGTTTTGGATCTGGGTCATTCTAAATAGCCTGTGAGCATGTATGTTTTGGCTCTAAAGCCAGTGATGCTTCTAGTGGAATAATAATGCCTATCCACAGGACTAGTGTAAAAATGAAAGGATATTGCATATGTGTTATAATAGTGACGATATGTAACACTTGGCATATCCCAGGCACTGTGTTAAGTGAGTTGTTGTTGTTGTTGTTAGGTGCCATCGAGTCGGTATCTGACTCATAGCGACCCTCAGAGGGTTTTCAATGGCTGACTGTTTCGGGATTGCCTTGGGAGTGGATTGCCAGGTCCTTCTCCCACTTTTGCGGTACTGGGAATTGAACTCGGGACCTCAGAGACTGCAGTGCAGTGCTCTACCAACTGAGCCAAATCCCAGCCCCGTTAAGTGAGTTAGGTGAGTTGAATTCTCAGAGTAATCCATGAATTGGGTGGTGTTATTTTCTTCATTGTACCATAAAGAAGCAGATCAAAGAGTTCTTTGCTGGAGGATGGAGAGAGACTGAGCTGGACTCAAATCCAACCTGCCTGACTCTGGAGCCAGTGCCCTTAACCATTGTGCTGTGCTTTGCCACATTTTATAATAGATGCTCAATAAAAATATTAGTCTTCTGTCTCAAGCACACAGTAGGCCCAGTTTCCATTCATTTCAGCAAAGGCATTCACTGTGATGCCGAGACCTCTGTGAAGCGGCTTGACTCTTATCTGTCACTATGGTCTTTCAGTGTATTTATTCTTGCTATAACAGGAAGGTCCTCCGTGCATCTGTCAGCTTGTTGTGCTGTGGGGGTTTGCATGTTGCTGTGATACTAAAAGCTATGCCACCAAGATCTCAGATACCAGCAGGGCCACCCATGGTGGACAGGTTTCAGCTGAACTTCCAGACTAAAACAGACTAGGGAAAAGGACCTGGCATCCCACTCCCAAAACAATTATTCATAAAAAACTGTATAAATAACAGCAAAACACTGTCAAATACAGTGCTGGAAAATGAGCCCCCAGGCTGGAATGCATTCAAGAAATGACTGGGGAAGAGTTGCCTCCTCCAAATAGAGTCAACCTTAATGGTGGGAATGGAGTAAGCCCCCCGGGACCTCCTTTTGCTGATGTGGGAGGACACAAAATCAGAAGAAACACAGTGGCTGCAATAATGGGCTCAAACATGAAAAGATCATGTGCCTGGCATAATGTTGGGGAGTGTTTTGTTCTGTTGTAGGTAGAGTCTCTATGAGTCAGGCCTGACTTGACAATACCTAACAGCAACAGCATAACAGGGCATTAGACAACTTTCCACCACTATAACAAAATGCCTGGGATAAATAACCTACCAAGAGAAGAGGATTTCTTTGGCTCTGGGTTTTAGAGGTTCCAATCCATAACTGAATGACCCCCTTTGCCTTGGGCCTGTGGCCACGTGGCAAAGTGGAGGAAAAGCACTTGCATCACGAGCAAGGGAGCAAAGAGGGAATGAGGAGGGGCCGGATCCCCTAGTGCCTATGGAGGACACACCCCCAGTGAACCAAGCACCTGTCACTCAGCCCCACATCTCAAAGGCCCCCAGTTGTATCACTGTGGAGTCAGGTGCAGTAGGCTCGCCTGTGATGCCAGCACTCAGGAAGCTGAGGGAGGATGGCGAGTTCTAGGCCAGTCTGGACCTGGAACTGGTCTCAGCCTCCCAGGATCTCATGTAAACTTGGGGGAGGATCCGGGCATGGAGGCCATACCTGTGATCCCAGCCCTTGAGAGGCTGAGGCAGGAGGATCTCAACTTGGAAAGCAGTTGGGTCTACATAATGGGTTCTAGGCTTGTCTGGGCTGCATAGTGAGACCCTGTCTCCAAAAGCAAAACAAAAACTATTAGCAATACCACTAACAATTCTGACTAATAGTTACTGAGCTAGTTTTCTCTGTGTCTGCAGCAGTCCTTTGTAGGACATTTGCCATCTAAACTGCAGCAAACAGAATGCCAAAGACAGGATAAATATACCAAGAGAAGAAGTTTATTTTTACTGATGGTTCTGAAAACTGTGAAGTCCAAAATCAAGTGGCGGCATGTGATGGTGGAGAGTGGCAAGGTGAACAGGTGCATGCAGAAGAGAAAGCACAGGTGGGCAGGCCAGCGTTATAAAAGCCTGCTGCTGGCTCAGCGACTCATCCATCCTAGGAGAGCTGGACTCCTCCGTCGGGGTGGCTCAGGCCCTATCACCTAAGCGCCTCTCATTAGGCCCCGCCCACCAACATGGCCTCCTTGAGGAATTAAGTGCCAAGGAGCATTTTCGTAGGGAAAGAAAGTCTTCAAATGGCAGGCTTCTGTGTTTCTCCTTATAGCTTCTCCTGCAGATCCCTGCAGTCAGCTCGCCCCATGCACCCACAGATCCCTGGCTCCATGCTTCGTGGAGAACACAGACACCCAGCGCGTTGCCCGCCTCATTACTGCCTCCGTATGCGCTCCGAGTCTGCTTATCAATAACTTCGATACCAACTAATTTAAACTCGCTGAACCAGCGCGCTCTGGCTGCAGTTGTGTTTATGAGCAGGATACTAAGTAGATATTTTAACTAAGTGGAACATTTCTTGCTTCAATTAAGGCAAAAGGTAGCAATGCAAAGAACTATTGGGGACATTAAGTTTTATATTGGAGTCATTTATTATATATGATATTTAACATTTTTAATCACTTTATTTCCATGCTGACAGTTACAGGGAGAAAAAAAAAATCTTCCTGTGGTGATTGTGTTGTAGGAATTACTGCCAAGCCAAAGCAGATTATCCTTAACCCCTGAGTTCTCCTGGTCTCTCGAGGAAATGGTGAGAATTTTATTAGTCTTATTAGTGGCAATCGGGGAGATGAAGATTGTGATTAGCAAAGAATGACTTCAGAAGAAACAGTTTTTTCAAAGGAGTGAATGAAGTAGAAGGAATTAGTATTTGTGGAGCATCACCGGGGGCCAGCTATGCGCCAGGCTGTATGTCTCCTGGTCAGTCCTCCAGGGAGCCCCACGGGGGCTGGCAACATTGGTGGCTATTATGCACATGTGCAAAGCCCCGGGGGTCTGAAGGTATGAATATTCTGGTACCATCCTTGCTTGTGGAGTTTTCTTTTTGGCTGAGAGAACTGGATGCTTATGATTGTCCTCTGATGACAATTATTATCACAATGACATATTTGCTGGGATGATGGAGGAATGGAAGTGACTTAGAAACTTGGAGGTGGTGAAATTGGTTTAGACCTTAGTGGTGAAAGTAAAGGAGGGCTTCTTGGAGGCAGCGATGTCTACAGTAAGACCTGGATGATGGTCAGTGATTAGCCAGGTGAATGTGGGAGGTGGAAGAGCTTTCTGGGTAGAGGGAAAGGCACATACTAAGGCACCGATGTCCACGAAAGCCAGCAACTTCCTTGAGGTCACACTTGTGTAATATTTGCACCCAGGTGTGCCTGACTCTTTCTTTTGAAATCAATCACAAAAGGGAATCTGTGATCTTTCTTAGCCCATAACCCAAATCTTCAGTCTTCGAAGGAGGCATTTGAGTGGGCTTATGTGTGCTGGGCGCTCCCCCTGAAATCCACTTGTGGCCTCCATATTGGAGTCAGTGTGTTGGTGGGTCTTGAAAGCTAGGGGTGAAAAGCATTCTTGGCTTCCTGCGTCCTGACAGGGGTGTGAGGCTTCAGGCTCGCGTCTCAGTTGCAGATTTGAGGTTGTGCGGAGCAAACATCCCTCCCCACGTTGACTTGGGCCCTTTGTGTGGTTCCGGGGCAACTTTGCTTCAGGTTTGGCTTGACTGAGGGTAAAACCCTGCCACCA
Source organism: Pedetes capensis (assembly GCA_007922755.1). NCBI lineage: Eukaryota > Metazoa > Chordata > Mammalia > Rodentia > Pedetidae > Pedetes > Pedetes capensis. The sequence continues at coordinate 49,052 of VMDO01012608.1, read as the reverse complement.
GGGGCTGGCTCTTCTTTCCCCATTACTCAACTCTGTCCTACACAGTATGTGGCCCATTCTCTGACACATGCTTCCATTTTGGGGGCACAAAGGGCCGGCATCCTTCAGGCACTGCCTATTTCCAGCTCAGGTCCAGCAGCAGGCACATGGGATGGAGCAGGATGGGCGATGAGAATCTGATTCTCACAGGCCAGGACTGCTGCTCTGATTGGCCCGCTTGGCCCACCCTGGAACCAATCACTGTTGCCGAGGGAATGCAAGACCACCGATTGGCTGAGGTCTGTGTTGGGCGCTCATCTCAGCGCTGGGCATCCTGTGCTGAGAGAGTAGTAGGGGCGGATTCCCAAGGAGAAAGGAGTACATCACTGAAATAATGTAGAGTGGATCCTGGGCTCCGCCCTGGGCTCCCGCACACCCAAAGATGTCATCCACCCTGTCTTGCAATCTCAGTGCCATGCACAACAAGGGGTGGCCTTTGGGGGTGGGGAGTAGGGTTGGAGGCAGGTGGGGGACGGCCCTGGCTGTTTTAGAGGCAAGACAGGGGAGAGAAGGTCTGCTTTGGAAACTAAAGACTGGAAATTCCCATGGAAACGCCACCATTTTTACCTGGAGGGGGACCTGGCGCTCATCATTTTGCCTCTTGGGAACTCAGCTTCCTTGTTTGCACGATGGAAATGTTAGCACCAAGCTCTCAGTGTTTTTAGGATCGCAGGAGATGCTGGATGTGAAACATCCAGCCCCTGTCTGACACCCAGTTCTGCTTGGAGACAGGCGACATGGAGTTCCTGTCATCTCACTTAGCTCATGCTGCTATAACCAAATACCAGAAGTGAGGGGGTTTCAAGTGGCTTTTGTTTCCAGCTGCTGGGAAGTTTAAGGTTAAGGTGCTGGCAGACTCTTGTTGCTGGTGAGACTCCATCCTCCTGGCTTGCTTTGTTATCACATGGCATCTGTGGGTGTGTGGGAGAGACCCGGTGGGTAGAGGAGGGAGATCTCTCTTCCTGCCCTTACTATAAGGACACCAACCCCATCGAGAATGTCCAGCCCTTATAACCTGAGCTAAGCCTCCATGCCTCCCAAAGGCCTCTTCTTCAAATGCCCGTGGTTAAGGGTTTCCATACAAGAGTCTCCCCTTCTGTTTGGTTTCACTTTCTGCCCTTTCAGTGAGTCATGATCCATCTCGGTCCAAAATTATTACATTGAAAATCCCAGAAAACAGCAAGTTCAGAGTACCCTGCTCTTCTGAATAGCGGAATGAAATCTTGCACCACATCACCTCCATCCTGCTCAGTCCCACCCCACCCTGCCTGGGATATGAATCCTGCCTTTATCCAGCGTATCCACACAGTATATGCTACCCTCCTTGCTTATCAGGTCAGCTGTTGTATATTGTTAAAATTGTTCTGTTGTTTACTATAATTGTGAATCTCTTACTGTGCCTAATTTATAAACTTTACCATGTTGTTGGTAGGTGCTGTCAAGCTGGTGTCCAACTCATAGCCACCCTACATTCAACATGCAAAACACAATTGTCATGCTTCTCTGCTATTCATATGGTTTTCAGTGGTGGATTGTTTTTTGGGGAGTGTGTGGCTGGGTCCTTCTCCCTAAAACTTTACCATAGGTATGCACATTTAGGAATAAGCAAAGTATATGAGGAATTTGGTACGGTTCAGATTTTCAGGCATCTACTAGAGGTTGTGCCTGCAGCCATAGCCCTGTGGCATCCGATCCCATCAGATCTCTGAAGCTAAGCAGGGTCGGGTCTGGTTAGTACCTGGATGGGAGATCACCTGGGAACACCAGAAGCTGTAGGCTTGGGAGAAGGACCTGGCAACCCCCTCCCAAAAATCAATCTGCCATTGAAAACCCTATGAACGGCAGAGAAGCACTGACAATCGTGTTTCCCCTGTTGTACAGAGGGTTGCTATGAGTCGGATACCGACTCGATGGCACCTAACAACAACAACAACAAACTAAAGGTTGTGGAATGTGCCCCTCATAGATAAGGGGTGGTCTACTGCATATGAATTTTGGTGAGATGCAAATATTCATTTTATCCCACTGACATCCCTCTTAATGCATTATTTTATTTAAATATATCAACTTTGCAGTATGTTCTCCTCTTTATTACCTTATGTTTTTATTTCTGTTTTATTCTACATAGCCTTATTTGGTACTTTTACTCATTTAGATTTATTTTTCAATCTTGTTATCACTGATCCTCTTTATTTTCCCATTTCCTGTTATATTGTCTGCATATCTCATCATTTTGCACAGTGCTGTAAAGAGCACATAACGTATACCATTTATTTATGATCTGCCATTTTTGTCATTCCACTACTACCTCTTAGCCAATTTTTACTATTAGAAAGTGCAAGTAACTTGATCCTACTTACTTATTTTTAACCGACATTCATTTACTTGAATATGTTATTTGTTTATAATACTAAGTCAAAAGTCTCATTGTTACCCATTGTTAGTAATAACCCTGCAAATCTAAACTGTACCCAAGTATCCTAACACATATTTAATACTATTCCATCATAACCCCTGCAATTAAAAAATAAATCAAAATACTTTACCAAGCAAGGTCTCATTTTCATCAGGAAGACCTGACGCTCAGAGACTCCATCTTCCCTGAAGCCACACACCTGGGTGGTGGAACCGGATTTGTCTTTCTGCCCTCTTTACGTACAATCCATTGTTATTTTCACTTCAACGTGTTCTTTTTCCTGAATACCATCTACAGATTAAGTAAAACCAGATCCTTAGGAGTTAGATTTCATTGTTTGTTTGGTTTTTTTAAATACACTCTAAATCTCATTTCCATCACTTTCCCAGAATGCTCTTTCTAATCCCATTCATCAAAGACAGTGTGGAGTTCATAGCAAGCTGAGAATGTCAGCCATCGTAGGAATCACAGAAAATCCTTTTGTGAATTGTGGTATTCCTCTAGCTAATAGAGGATACTTTTAGAGAAAGCATCACTTGTGTAAAGGCCATGACCAGAGGAGTCAGGAAGAAAGACATTTCTTCCATTTTTATCACTTTTTAGTTCAGTGATACAATTAATCAAAATATGTTCTGTCCAATCTAATCCAAAGTGATTAAAGTCGATATGAAATTTTTTTGCCCATATAACTTCAGAATCCAAAGGTAGCATTGGCTTCAGGCATGGCTGGTTCCAGAGCCTCAGACCATAGAGACAAGACTCCAGCTCTTGTTCCAGCTCTTGATTATGTCTTCATCTATTCAGCGAAGTTCCCAGGTTGCCTCTGTGCCCAGGATGGCCTCTCTAGCTTGAGGCTTACGGTTTATTAGCACATCTACTCGAGTGAAGGGGCTGGGGTTCAGCTCAGTTGGTAGAGTGCCTGCTCTGCACTCTCAGAGGACCTGGGTTCCATCCCCAGCACTAAAAAAATGGGAGAAGGACATGGCAATCCACTCCTGAAAACAATTCCAAAGCAATCAGCCATTGAAAACCCTGTGAGGGTCACCATAAGTCAGAGTGGACTCATGGCACCTAACAACAACAACCCCAGTGGACGGAACTTTTTCTCCCCAAACAATTCCAATGAGAATCTAAAGTAGACTCTCATAGGGGTGACTAGGGTCCAGTACCTACCCCTGAACTAATCACTGAGGCTACCAGCTATAAAAGAGCGATTGGCTACACCTCATCAATATGCCCGTCCTGGGATGCACAAGGGCTGGGGAGGACCCTTTCCCAAAGAGGTATCAGAGGGCCGAAAGGAAGGAACCTTCAGGAAAGAGCGTCAGGCTGCACCAGCCACAGCAAGCTTGAGCAAGGGATTTAGCCCGCGTGGGTCTTAGTCTCACCGGTTAGAAAAGGAATAATTGCACACGTTGCTCTCGTTTTTTAGATGAGGTGTCAGAAGCACAATGCACATAGTAGGGAGCGATGGGTGCGCATTCTCTTTTCTCTCTCTCTCTGATGCCTCCATTTCCATCTTCCTCACACACTAGCAGGAGGGTGTGCTGCCACGATGACTCTATGTCACCTTGGTGAGAAGCACATTTGTTTCTGTTGATTTGTTCTTCTTCCTTGTAAGAAAAAAATAGCAGTATTTGTAAATAAGATGGACCCAGAGATACTCAGTCTGAAGAATGAGACAGAGCCAGCAATAAAAGATGATGAGAGACTAGATAAGATTTGGGACCCAAACACCTTCTAATTGTTGGTTGTAACAATTGTAACAATTCCCTGCCGGCACTGATGGAGGCTACATTGACCTGATGTCTTTCTAGAATCTGAGAAGGATTCTCCACTGGATGTGTGATAGCTCTGTGTGCTTTCTCCTCCACCATAGGTGGGGGAAGAGTGAAGGCAACTTAGACTGCTACAGGAAAATTTCATAGATGCTCCACATTTTGTGTATTTTAAGTAGCTACGAGAATTCAGATCATTTTAAATTATAACTGAGGACTTTATCTCATTTTTGCTTTACATTTACATTTCTAATCCAGCTTAAATTTAATATATGATATAAGATAGTGGGTTCCATTTAATTTTTTTTAACCAGATGCTAGGCAGATGCCTACAGCTGTACTACCCTGGCATCTGATCCCACCTGATCTCAGAAGCTAAGCTGGATTGGGTCTGGTTAGTTCTTGGATGGGAGACCACCTGGGAACACCAGGTGCTGTAGGCTTGGGAGAAGGATCTGGCAGCCCACTCCCAAAATAACAATCAACCATTGAAAACCCTGTGAATAGCACAGAGGACTGATAATAGTGCTAGGCAAGGCACAGTGTCAGGGAATGTTTCATCTGTTGTACGCAGGGTCACTATGAGTGAGATCTGACTCAATGGCACCTAACAACAACAAGGCAGATTATGATAACATGGTTTATTAAGTGAAACTAGGCTTCACTTACTGGTAATTTTATTTTATATACAACTTTCAGCTCTAATGCAATCTGTCGCAAGGTTAATTCCTCCCCCTGATCAATTTATTCATGTATATTAATACTATTTTGTTTTCATTATGGTAAATTCATAGTATGTTTTAATGTCTGCAAGGAAAGTCATTCTTCACTATTATTCTTTATTCATGTTTTATTATTTTGAGAAATTTATCCTTCTATATTAAAATTAGCATTGTTTTATAAAATTAATAAAAATGTGGCATCCTAATTGAAATGACCTTGAATTAATATAATTTTGAGATCATTGATATTTTAATACATTAGGTTATCTCATCCATGGGCATAGTAGATCTCTGCCCTTATTATCAATGGGTCTTAATGTAATTTTATAGTATTTTTTCTGTGATGCCCATGTACTTTGGGTTTCATGTATTTTCATGTTTTTTGAGCTTTTATCATGTTTATGAATATGCTATTGATTTTTCCATTTCTAGATAGTGCATGACTTAGAAAATAGGCCAATTTTTGTATACTTATCTTACATTCAACCACTTTGTCAAAACAAAATGTTTTTTACAGGAGCCTGTTCAGTCTTCTGGTTTTACAATCATTTCAACAAAGAGAAAAAAAGTTTTCTTCTCTTTTCCAATGGTTAGCAGTTATGTTTTCTTGTCTCATTGTATTTCATAAAGTGTCTAGGAAATGCAAGATAATACTAGTGCTGTAGATCACATTCTTTCTTTGTTCTTGATTTCAAACAAAATGACATTTAAGACTTTGAAGAGAGTAATCATGATCTTCATGTGTCATCTTACTTTTAAGATCAATGAATTTTTTAATCACTTCTCATACAGCATATCTTTTTAGGCTGCACTAGCCACAAGTCTTTTGGTGGCAAATGGCACACATTGAACTCAAATGCGTTAAAGAACACTTACTGTTTCACATAACTGAGAAGTCCAGGCTGAACGCAGGAAAGGCTGGACCAGGATGCTCATTCCATGGCATCAGATACCTGTCTGTCCTTACAGCTTATCTGTAACATTTTTCCCGTTGGCTTTACAACATGATGTTCCCTAGTAGCTCCAGACTGACGATCTCTCAACTCAGCAACCCCAACAAAAGTGAATATTTTCCTAATAGCCCCACCTCAACTACTTACTTGATTCGATGATCATGGGCACAATGAAAACGAATCAGTCACTTTTTCCAGGAGGAGGAAGGGCTGTGCTTGGACATTGCCTTGTCCATTACCCATGGCTCTGGCTAATTTTGAGAGCCAAGTTTGGCTGAGCCAAGTTTCCCTGAAGAAAAATAAATTTTTATTCCCTAAAGAATGGGAATAGGCAAAACAACAGATTCCATCAGTGGCTCCTTAGCCAAGTCTTCCTCTGAATATATTCTTTCCTTTTGAAAACTGAATATTCTCTCTCTCTCTCTCCCTCCCCCCCCCTCTCCCTCTCTCTCCCTTCCTTCCTTCCTTCCTTCCTTTCTTTCTTTTCTTCCTTCCCCTCCCTCCCTCCCTTCCTTCCTTCCTTCCTTCTCTTCCTTTTCCTTTTTTGCATTAGTGTAGGTTGAACCTAGGGCCTCATGCATACTAGGCAAGTACTCCACCACTGAGCTGCAACCCTGTCCCTTTTCTATTTTGTCATTTTTGAGACAGGGTCTCGCTAAGTTGTACAGGTTGCCTCTGGCCTTGAAGTGGAAGGGATTGCCATCTTCTTTGTTCTAGATAGTATACTTCTACTAATGTAGCCAAACATCGCTTCACACTTTTGCTAGTAATGTCATATTTCTGATTAATATTGAATTAGTTGTTGAATAACTGTTATCACAGGTATGAATACCTTCCTAGCCATAACTATCAAAGTTTAGTATCATAGTCTGATAGTTTTAGAATCAGTCCCAACTCAAGATACTGACTATTTTCCATTCTTCATCTTGACACTTCATCCTCTTTTTATACTTCCCAGGCTTATGCCATTTGACGTGTTCTTTCTTGTTATTTTTATACTTTTAAGACTTCCCACAAATGCCACTTTGCCTGGAATGAACTTTCCTGTCTTGTCCATTTGAAGAATCCATAGTCAGATTTGGGGAACTAATAAAATGCAGTTTACTGAAGTCCTCTGATAAGTTTAAAGACTTCTTTCTGAGCATTTATTATGTTAGCCTTTTAAAAACTATGTTCTGTTCCAGGTTAAATGTCATGAGCATTCTTGGTTCTTGCTTTGATAGAATTAACCTCTGCAACTTTCTGGGAATATATTTTTCTTGCAAGTTTCTAAAAATATTTCTCAATGTTTCTAGCATTAGTAATATGTTTAGACTTTAAAATACTCTTCCTGATGTCAGTTTTGGTTGTTTACATTTTTCCTAGATGACCTATTTCATTTAGATTTTTCTATTCACTTACATGGAATTGAGAAGTATTCTAGGAAATAGCTGGTATTAGTCAGCTGTTGTCACTGAGGCAGAAAAAAGTCAACCAAACAAACTTATGGAGGAAAGGGTACATTGGAAGCTCACAGTTAGAAGATCAGTCCATGGCGGTAGGGCAGGTGTGGCAGCAGCAGGAGGCAGAGCCCCTGGGAGAACTTCTTTCGTTTTCATGAACAGGAAGTAGAGAGAGAGGAGCCACAGATCTAGGATAAAAACCTCCGAGGACCTGCCCCCAATGGTTCACTTCTGCCAAGCTAGACCTGCCTCACAAAGTTCCACAACCTCCCAGCGTGCCATCACCAGCTGGGGACCAAATGATGTGACTTTGTGGGCATTTTACATCCAAACCCCAACATAGCCTTTTGCACAGGTTTACCTTGTGCAGTTAGGTAGGTTGTCTACTATGCAATTCTAAAGAGCACCATTCAAATCTGTAGTAATTTTATACCTTGTAGTAATAATTTTGTAGTAGTAGTTTTTCTGAGCCTACAGCCATACCACTGTGGCATCCCATTAGATCTTGGAAACTAAGCAGGGTTGGGCCTGGTTAGTACTTGGATGGGAAACCGCCTGGGAACACCAGGTGCTGTAGGCTTGGGAGATGGACCCAGCAACCCACTCCCCAAAATCAATCCGCCATTGAAAACACTATGAATAGCAGAAAAGCACTAACAGTATTGTTTCACATGTTCTACATAGGGTCACTATGAGTCAGATACCTACTTTGTGGCACCTAACAACAACAACCAACAAGTTTTTCTGCATTTGATAGAAAGATGTTTTGAGAAAGGGGTGGGGTCTGTTTAATTGCACAAAGATTTTGTTTGTGTTAGCAGTGAGATTGCGTCTGCATTTGAGATTATTTCCCTTTTTTATTTTTTAATAATGTGGATTTGAATTTTTTTCTTCTTTTCTTGATGACCTGAGCAGATATTTTTGGGGTAAAATCATCCATGTTTGGGATTATACTGATCATTTCAACAATTTTTTTCCTGTTCTGTAATCTAGTGAGTTCTACTTTTATCATTGTAAGTTGCATATATCTTATTCATTTTTCTATATTCTCAGATTAAATATAATTTATTTTAATATGTATCATTTAAAATCTGTAACATAGAGAACTTTGAATTTTTCTCTGAGAACTGCTATATGTATGCATAAGTATGTGTGTGTGTGTGTGTGTGTGTGTGTGTGTGTGTATCTGAGGTTCTCAAAAATTCCCATCACAATTTCTGTTGAAGAAGATCACTTTAAATAGTTGCCTATGTACCTGTTTCTTCTGCTAGACTTCTCAGTGAGCACTCTGTATGGCAACACGTGAAGGCAGTGTCTAAGAAATGCCCATCTGTTCTGCAGATACGTGTGTATCTATACGTATGCAAATTGTGTGTATTATTCCCCATTATGTTACCACATTGAGACTTTAGCAGCACACACCAGTGTAGAAAAGGTGAAAACTGGACTCGTGAACTTTGTGAGACACAGATGCCCCCATTTTTACTTAGGCTACATAGGAAGTTACCAACTCCTACAACTGAAAAGTCCTGGGTATTGAATGGTTCAGGTGTGACGGGAACCAGGTGCTTCAAAGATGTCATTGTCTGTCTCTTCCTCTTTTGCTCTCACACATACACTTCGAGGTATAGCTGTAGTGTTGCTCATTCACATGAAGGCTCTATCTTGTGACAGGAAACTCTATCCTTACAGATCCAAACACATAGTCTTCATAGTCCACAGCATCCAGAGAAAGTCCACATTACCCTAACCTGGGATATGTGCCCATCCTTGATTCTATTTCTATGACTGATAGGAAGAAGGACTTTGATCCTTGGTCCTTAATAATATCCCTAGAAGCAGAGACTTCGGATCTGCCCTACAGAAACCATGAAGATTGAGTAGCATTAGTAAGAATTTCAGAGAAGAAAGAGGAATAGAGATTAGGCAGGGAAACAGTTGTGCAGAGGCTGGTCCCTAGGAATTGAGCTAATTTTAGTTTCAACACAGAATATCAAAAGGAGTCTGTGGACTATGTGAAAATACAAAATTTAAAGACTTTGGAGCATCAAAAATATTTAGGCTTCATAGCCATGATACCATGAAAAGGTAGGATGTTACTTAGGTAGTTACTTTTTCCCTGGGGAATGGTTAATTTGAATCTAATCATGAGAAAACATCATACAAACCTTTGAGTGAGGAAATGTCTATTTAAAAGAGAGAAGTTACTGTGCTTCTCAAAACAGCCAATGTTGTAAAAGATAAAAAGGGGGAGAAGGTCATAGGAAGATTCTAGAAATTTCCAGTTTAGGAGGAGTTAGTTGTAGCAACTAAATGTGCATCTCTGATCCTCAGTTGAGTCTTGTACTAGAGTGAAAAAAAAAACAATAAAAGACATTGTGGGGTCAATTGGCAGTGTTAGAATTCAGATGGTATATTAGACAATGGTATTGAATCAGTGTTAAATTTAGCAAGGAGGATAGCTGTATTATGGTTAAATAAAAACACTTATTCTTAGAAATACACATGGAACTACTGTATTTGGGGGTAAAATGGCTGTAGTTCATAGAAATGATACCCTGAAAGCGCTGGGCGTGGTGGCTCACACCTATAATCCCAGCGGCTCAGGAGGCAGAGGCAGGAGGATTGCAAGTTTGAGACCAGAGGCAGTTTATGTAACTTAGCGAGACCCTGTCTCAAAAAGTGAAAAAAAAATGGGCTGGGGGCATAGCTCAGGGGTCCAGCACTTGCAAAGCAGGCAGGTGCGAGGCCCTGGGTTCAACCCCCAGTACCACAAAAGAAAAATAAAAGAAAGAAAGAAAGAAAGAAAGAAAGAAAGAAAGAAATGGTTCCCTGAGAAGGACAGAATATTACTTATGTAATTATTATTCCATCAATATTCCATGTAATCAAATAATTCTGAAGAACGACTGTGTATGTATGTCTGTGTCAAAATATATGGAGAGAGTGTGCAAATGATAAAGCATTTTGATTTAATGAAATTTAAGGGTAGGTGAATCTGGGTAAAGCATATGCAGATATCTTTGTACTATTTTCTATTCTTGAAACTTTTCTACAAGTTTGAAATCATTTCCAAACAGAGCTGAAGAGGTATTTGGGTTTATCTTTTTCTAGACAATACCAAAGTAATTGAGGTTTTTCAACAAGCTTGCATAAGGTATGTTTTTAGGTCTGTTTCAAAAGATACTGCAATTAACGTAAACTCCTTCCTAGTTCAGAATGCAGTTGATTTTATCCGTTTGGAGAGAGATCACATCACTCTGTGATTGGCTGTTTCAGGGCATTTTAAAGGGAATTCAGGAGAGGATTTTCTTGCTGCTTGCGATGGCTGTACCACTTTCTCCCAAGACTGTAGTTTCAGTGGCTTTTGAAGAAGAATCATTCTGCTGACCATGGAGAGGGCAAAGTGGGAGGAAGAACTGGGGGTGGGAAAGCTATTTAAGAGCTTATTGCAGTAGTTCATCCAGGAAATGAGAAGAGAAAAGATGTAGTTTAGATGTTTAAAGGGAGAATTGTCAGGATTTGGTTATTAATTGAACATGGCGGTTGGGGCAAGAAAAAGGAATCCGCTGAGCTGTCTCCATCAGCATCCTGTGTGAATGATCATCCTCTTGATGAAAATGAAGTCTGCAGAGAGGAGTAGGGGTTGGGGCTCTGGACCAGCACGGAAGAGGCTGAATAGTTTTGGCTTTGTTGGTTCTGTGGCATTTCCAACTGCACATTATTTGGCAGGTAACTTGACTTATAGGTAGGATTTTTGGAAGAAGAATCAAAGTTCCCTAGGAGGTATAGGGGTGTTTTTGTGCAGAGATGGTCATGATAGCCTTGGGAATGGCCAGGTTTACTCAGCAGATGTAGGGCCGTAAGAAGAGAGGAAGGCTAACTTAGGACCCTGAGCACTTTTTTCTTTTTGGATTATCCCAGAACATCAGGGACTATAATGGGACGTCATGTGGTGACCATTTGAGAAACAGTTATACAAAGTTCTAGTTCATTTATTATACAGCAAATAAACCAGAAATAGTGGGAGAAGGTAAGACTCAAGTTCCTAGTTGACCTGGGTGAAAAATCCAGATGATCAGTGGGAAGGTGTGCCTAGATATTGGGGGAAATCCAGAAATAAGAGAGATTGGACATGTGTGCTTTAAAAAAAGCACAAGATTTGGGTTATTCAGGTTTTGATGCTCATTATCCTTTCCAGAAGTTTCAAGAGAAAGGACTTTAGCTTCCTGGATGCATCATTAGGATTTCTTATCTGAAAATGATTCACAGAAGGGTTTGTAAAGGCACTGCCTTCTTCCTTTTGCACAAATACTGTTTACATGCATGGCAGGTTCCCACCAGTGAAGATTGCTGAGTAGGTAAGACAATAGATTTATTAAATCTCTGTCAGATGGAAGAGACATCCATGTTCAACTGAGTCAGATGAATTTATTGGTTCACAGAACTAACAACCAGGGGGCTATATAATATAATGTTTAAACTTGCAGTAGCTAGACCTCTTGAGTTTGAATCCTGGTTTCACTAATTACTTATTTGGTTCAAAAAGTTTTCTCATCATTAAACATAATTTTAGTTATAATTATAGTACTACATCATAGGGTTCCGGTGAGGGTTAATTGGTTTATCACGTGTAAATCTCTTAGAACATGGGCTGACACCTAGTAAATGATCAGTAAATGTCAGCTGTTTTTAACCAGGGATAACTGGATTCAGACATGGCTGAATTCGGGTATCAAGCAATGTCTGTCATTAATCTGCCTTTCTCTTATTTTGGACTATTGATTTTATTCCAAGGCAATCACTCTTCCCTGGGGAAAGATAACCATGAGAGATATTAAGCTTGGCCACAACTGATTTAGATTTCCGAGAAGGACCTGGCAATCCACTCCCAAGGCAATCCCGAAATAGTCAGCCATTGGAAACCCTATGAGGGTCGCTATGAGTCAGATACCGACTCGACGGCACCTAACAACAACAACAACAGAATGACTATGTCTTTTGCCCAATATTTCCAGCAAAATTTCCAACAGTGACTGTCTTTGTCTCCTTTCTGTTGCTGTCATCAAATACCTGAGGCTGTAGACTTTAAAGAGAAAACCAAATTTTTAGCTTTATGGTTCTAGAACATCAAGCACATGGCACCAGCATTTGCTCACCTCTGGTGAGGGTCTTCTGGCTGCGTCACAATAGGGTAGATAGCATAGTAGTGGGAACATATGGGAGAAGGGAAGTTCAAATCGCAAGATAGGAAGCCAGGGGCATTCAGGGGCCAGTTCACCTTCCCGTTTTTATAACAGTTTACCCTTGAGAGAATTGACTGGCATCCCTTGGGAAATACATTAGTCCCTTCTGCATGTGATGCCCCCACTGTCTTCTAGGCTACGCCTCTTAAAAGTTCCATCACATTAATACCCCCATGCTGGGACCATGCTTCCCATATACGGGTCATAGAGGGACCCCCTTAAACCACTTCAAACAACAGTAGTGACTTTCAAGGGAACAAGTAAGTGACAGGGCCATTCCAGAGGAAGCCCCCATGGTCACTGGGATGAGCGGGAAGAATCAGGTCCCCCTTCGGGAGCGGTGGACTCTTAGTTTGTACCTTGTCATGGTAGACATATTTTCAGCATGGTATTCGTGGAAGCAGGCTGAAGTGGGGGGAGACATCTCCCAGAAGTGCAGGGTGCGAAAAGTAGATTTAATCAACACCACTGCTATCAGCCCTACGCCATGCACCCACACCTGCTGTGCAGGTGTCTGGCACCCCTGTATTCTGGGCCTTCCATGTTCTTCAGAACAAACTGCTTGCTGTTTTGGATGTCTACCAAGGCAGCTGCTTAGTTCCATCATCTGCCTTTCTGCCATGTCAGTTCCCTTACCCACCCCCATCCTTTCTCATTGTCCATGGGCATTTACACTGTTTTACATGAATTTGTTGTCAGGTAGGGACTTTTGCAGAAGGAACAATGAAAGATACACATGTGCGCTCCACCTTGTAGTCCTGGGTTCCGCAGGAAGCTATTCTTGCCCATCCTGACCAACGATCTTGAGTATAACAGAGATCCACCGCAATGTGTCAGGGAAATAGGAGATGCTTGATAGCTCCTAACAACAACAACAACAACAACAACAACAACCAGAATCTGGGGTAAGGACAGCATTTGATGGAGAGATTTACAAGGGCTGAGATGTGTCCATCCAAGAGTAATCCTATTAATTAGAACAAAAGGTAAAGGAACTGTCCAATGAAGTCTGGAAAAAAGCAACACAAGAAGCAAACCCTGGGCTCTCTAGGAACTACTACTTGGTAGGTACCATCAGGGTGGGTCCCACTCATAGCAACCTTCATAGGATTTTCAATGGCTGATTGTTTCAGGATTGCTTTAGGAGTGGATTGCCCTGTCCTCCCATTTTTTGTGATGTTGGGGATCAAAACCAGGGCCTCAGATAGCACAGAGCAGCACTCTCCCGATGGAGTCAAGCCCCAGCCCCATGGAAATTTCTAGAAGCATGCATTTCAGAAACCAACTTGTAGCCTATTTCTCTGTTTTACACATATACAGTTGTTGTTGTTGTTAGGTGCCATGGAGTTGGCATCTGACTCATAGCGATTCTACACATAACAGGTAAAACACTTTGTCAGCGCTTCTCTGCTATTCATAGGGTTTTCAATGGTGGATTGATTTTTGGGAGTGGGTGGCCAGGTCCTTCTCCCAACATAAGCGGTTGTTGTTGTTAGGTGCCATCGAGTTGTTTCCGACTCATAGCGACCCTCATAGGGTTTTCAATGGCTGATTGCTTCAGGATTGCCTGGGGAATGAGTTGCCACGTCCTTCTCCCATTTTTGCAGTGCCAGGAATTGAACTCGGGACCTCAGAGACTGTAGAGTGGCACTCTACCAACTGAGCTAAATCCTAGCCCAACATACACAGTAGTACCCTCTGTATGAGCTAACTTATGAGGGTATGAAGGTCAGGAAGCAAAGTTCTCACTGTGGTTCAGTTTCCAACATGGGTGCCTGAGATTTTGGTAAAATGTGATGGTGGCCATAATGGCAAAAGGTGCTATGTGCAATATGGCACGTAGTATGTTAATACAGAATAAGTTTAATGCTTATTAAAGTATTTCCTGATTGCATTTTGCTCAGACTCCTCCAGCAGTTGTTTATACCCCAACTGGAAAGGTATTTCTGTTTCCTATCTCCATAAGCCTCGGATCAGTGCCCGTGGTTAATGTTCAAAGTTAACCCGTTTTTATTATATTGTCTGTGGTTTTGTTATTTGTTGTTGTTTTTAATATCCCAGCTCTCCTCGTTTAATGCCCTTTCTTCCAAGCATAAAATTTCCTCTCCTATGCTAAAATAGCATTTTAAGGGAGAAGAATTCCCATGTAATAGATTTTTAAAGGAAAAGGATTCCCAGGTAACTGTATGTTCAGAGGTAAAGGGAAAGATCCTGTTAAGATGAATGCAGAACCCTACTTTACGGGGGTTTCCCAGAGCTGGTTAGCACCCACATTAGAAAGAGATCTTTATCCCTGCATGGATGATGGAGAGAAGTGTAAAAGTGAAATTTCCTAATCACACAGCCCATCCTGAAATGTAAGGTGACTTTGTTTTCACTCAATAATATAATGAGTTTTATTTTGAGTGATGCTGGATTTAATGGCTAAATCAATATGTGTATTTAGCGTTGGGCTTTATTTCCACACTAAGTGACAGGAGATAAGCAGTCTCGGAGTGTGCTAATTGGTTTGTGTTTAGCATTTACGCTAATCAGCAGGAGCAGAGGTGCCCTGGGCCACTCCAGGCTTGGTAATGGGGTTTATCTAAACCTGGCTTTGTTTACAATATTGACTGGAGTTGAATTACTCCCAGTTCTTATACACTCGAACATTAAGCTGGATTTGCAAGTGTAACTCAAGACCTTCAGCATTAGTAAGAATTAGCCCAGGTCTGGAACAAGGCAAACCAAATGCAAAGCAAATAAATCCATCGTGCCACCTTTGCCAGAGGCTGACTTGGAGGGAAGAAAGAAGCCCTGGAGGGCAGGTTGCTGAGTGGAGAAAGCTTTAGACCCGTGATCAGACCTGGAGGGGCCACTGGCTAAATCAGGATTTCTACACATTGGCACTGTTGCTGCTTGTGGTGGGGGCTACCCTGTGCATTGCAGGGTATTTAGAAATATCCCTAACCAGATTACAATGGCATCCTCTGCTCTCAGTTCTGACAACCAAAACTGTCTCCAGATATCAGCACCATGGAGAACTGCTGGGTTAAATAAGGCTAAAATGTAGCTCCATTTGGGGTGTGCGTGTGGAGGTATTTTGTTTGCTGTTTGTTTTAGATGGTAGTAGCATTTTAGCAGCTTAGCAATTTCACATATTTATCTGGATTTGGCAATTCTCTTGACATAGGGGGAGACCCGGCACACTTGGGTCTTCTTGACATGTGACAGTTACCAATGAGATCAGATTAGTGGCTTCTCCTTTTCAAAAAGGCACAAGCCCTAGAACCCATGTTCATTGTTGTTTAGTGCCGCCAAATTGGGTCTAACTCATAGCAATCCGATGTACAAGATTTACAGATGAATAGCAATCCAATGTACAGATGAAACACTATGCCATGCCTGGCACTATTGTCAGTGCTTCTCTGCTATTCATAGGGTTTTCAATGGTGGATTGTTTCAGGAGTGGATTGCCAGGTCCCTTCTCCCTAGCCTGCAGCACCTGGTATTCTCAGGTAGTCTCCCATCCAAGGACTAAGCAGGATGACCCTGCTTAGCTTCCGAGATCAGGTGGGATTGGATGCCAGGGTGGTATGGCTACAGACAGAAGCGTATGGTCTGCAGCCTTCTCTGTTGAGTTTCTTCCTATCAGCTTTCCATATTTCCCCTGCACAGATCCCTGGAATTATTTGGTCTTATTATAATTTCTGCTTTAGAATTTTGCCTTTTGCACAGTAGGTAGCTTATCCTTTAGCACCAGGAAGGCAAGAGACTGTTCTGAATCAGGTGGAATTGGATTTAAGTCTTAACATTACCAGTTATCAGCTATGGGACTTCCCTGTGCTTCAAGTTCCTTGTCTATTACATTGATTAGCCCCTGCAAACATCTGCAAAGTGAGAATGTTAGTACAGCCACGTTAGGGAAGTTATAGGGATCACAAGACAGCTGTCTGAAAGTGTCTGGGATTCAGTGAGTATCACGGTCCTGTCCATCTCTTCAATTCCACACTGAAGTGCTAAGGACTTAATTCAGTGGTAAAGTGCTTGCCTAGCATGAACAAGGCCCTAGGTTCTAATCCCAGTGTGATAAAAAACTGAAGCCCCTCTTGTTCCCAGCTTCTGTCCAGGTCCCTGCTCACAAGGTGTGCAGACTCCCAGTACTAGGCCGTTTCCTTCCTTTCTGATTTGCACCTTCAGTCAATGAAGATAGGAACCCCATCCATCAGATGATCTTGTCCTTCAAGGACCTTACACTGTGTTTTCATGCAGATGAGTGGACGTGGGGGGATAGCAGATAATATCAAGGGAAGCTGCTTTTTCCCTTCTCTCCCCGCAACCCAGCCAAGGACATAGATGTCTGGGGTTCATGGAAACTAGATACATGGCCAGTGGTAAAAAAGAAAAATAGCAGGAATTTAGTACATGCAGCTATAGACTGGCAGTTGTTAAGCCCCAGTGAGGTGCTGGTCACCTTCAGCATCGTGTGCAATGTCACATGGAGCCTTTCAGCAAGACCCATGTGTGGCATGTGTGCTTGCATCCTGCTGTCTGGCTGGGGCTACACAGACTTTCATTATTGTTGTTAGGTGCTATTGAGTCAGTATTGGACTCATAGCGACCTTACAACAGGCAAAACACTATTTTTAGTGTGTCTCTGCTGTTCATAGGGTTTTCAATGACGGATTGATTTTTGGGAGCGGGTTGCTGGGTCCTTCTGCCATAGACTTTCATACAGTTCCTCAAAGCCACAGGGTCTTTCCATGAAGGCTTTGCATATGCTATTCCCTCTACCTTGCATGTTCTTTTCCCCTCCCTCCAACCTTTACCTAGTTCATCTTTCTTTCCCCACACCTCTCTGCTCAGTCATAACGAACCCAGAGAAGTTTCCTCGGACTTCTGATCACCTTTTCCTCACACTCCACATCTCAGAATGTTTGTTGCTGTTGTATCTGAACTCTGTTTCTTTGGTAAGCATCTGTCCTCCCCAGGAGATGCTGTCACTGATGAAGTCAGGGATCCTATCTGAATTCCCTCATTGTTGTATGCTCTGCTCATAGCATAGATTCTGGATCGTTGTTGTTGTTGTTGTTGTTGTTGTTGTTGTTAGGTGCCATCGAGTCGGGTCTGACTCATAGTGACCCTCATAGGGTTTTCCATGGCTGACTGTCTCGAGATTGCCTTGGGGGTGGGTTGCCACATCCTTCTCCCATTTTGCGGTGCTGGGAATCGAACTCAGAACCTCAGAGACTGCAGTGCAGTGCTCTACCAACTGAGCTAAATCCCAGCCCCTTCTGGACCATTATTGAGTGTTAAATAAATATGAAGTCAGTGGGAGAATGAAGGATGTAAGGTTTTCAGGCAGTCAGGATAGGCCAGGTTTTGCTGCAGTAAGCATCTCCAAATGCCAGCGGTTTAATACAGCAAAGGGGCATTTCCTGTCCATGCGTCCCTCCATAGCAGCAGACTCTAGCCCCTGCCCACAGCCTCCCTATGTAGGTGGGTAAGAGGATGCAGCCCCTGCCCTCTGGAATGTGGCACCGGAGGGATGGGCAAGTGAAAAAACACGGGGAGTTGTGCACCAGCCCTAACAGTGTTCCATGCAGAAGTGACACGTGTCACCTCCACTCACACCGCCTTGGCTAGAGGAAGTTGTGTGTTCTCTGCTGAACTCAGTAGAGACGAGGAGTACAGGTCTCGTGTGCTGCAAGAGAACTCTAAATTGGACTTAAGCTGATCTCAGCTGTGCCAGCTCTAAATTTGTAGGAACTGCAGCCATGGACCTTGGGGAGTCCGCACTGCGAAGTCAGTGCTTCTGTTTAGCCTACTTTATCCTAGCGCCATGGGCTGGAGCTCCTTTGTTCTTAGGGAGCTCAGTTGATCATTTATTCACTTCTTCATTCCACTAACATTTTCAGAAGCTGCATTGTGGGTCAGGCCTGAGGTTAAACAATGGGGTTCGCAGGATGAGTAAGGTATTGTCCCTGGCTTCAGGTAGTCTGCAGATTAGGGTAAGTGGGGTTTTTCAATATTGTTACAGTCTAAGTAGCTTTATGGGCATTATAAGCTGGGGTTTCATTCAGTTGGTAGAGTGCGGTTCTGTACTCCTTGAAGACCTGGGTTTGATCCCCAGCACGGCAAATAATAAAAAATAAATGGGAGAAGGACACAGCAATCCACTCCCAAAGCAATCCCAAAACCATAAGCCATTGAAAACCCTATGAGGGTTGCTATGAGTCGGACCCAACTAGACAGAACTTAACAACAATAACAACCCATAGCATTATAGTGTGAGTGGTGTAATTTTAAAAGATATTTTTTGTTTTGTAGGGTTGTTGTTGTTGTTGTTGTTAGGTGCTGTCCAGTTGTGTCTGACTGATAGCTCCCCTCATAGGGTTTTCAATGGCAGATTGTTTCAGGATTGCCTTGGGAGTGGGTTGCCACGTCCTTCTCCCATTTAGACGGTGCTGGGAATCGATCTCAGGACCTCAGAGACTGCAGAGCAACGCTCTACCACCTGAGCTAAATCCCAGCCCCGTTTCTTAGGGTAGGATTTTTAAATTGAGGTTCAAGAAAACCTGGGAATCTATGGATGTATTTTCAAGTGTTGGCAATTTTTACATCAGAGAGCTATTTATCTTCTGATATATTCACATGGAGCTGAATAAATGCAACAATCTGATATCACGAAGAGATGTTGTGCATCATGCTTAGAGAACCACCAGAAGAAAACAACTGAGTCTTCCTTTGGGAACTCAAAGAAGGCTTGATAGGGGGTGGCATGTCTGAAATGAATATTGGAGACTAAGGCAGAATTACTGAGATAATTTATTGGAGAAGAAGGTATGTTTTAGGACTTATGGTCTAATTATCTGTGATATTAAACAGGGATAGTAATTTATCAAAGCCTCAGTTTCTTCTTCTATAAAATGGGAATGACAATTGTTGTTGTTAGGTGTCATCGAGTTGGGTCCAACTCATAGCGATCCTGTGTACAACAGAACTAAACTCTCCTCAACACTGTGCCAGGGCCAACACTGTGTCAGTGCTTCTTTGCTATTCATAAGGTTTTTCAATGGCTGATTATTTTGAGATTGCTTCAGGAGTCATTCCATGGGAATGACTGTTGTTGTTGTTGTTGTTGTTGTTGTTGTTGTTGTTGTTAGGTGCTGTGGAGTCGGTATCTGACTCATAGTGACCCTACGTACAACAGGGGAAACACTATTGTCAGTACTTCTGTGTTGTTCATAGGGTTTTCAATGGCTGATTGATTTTTGGGAGTGGGTTGCCAGGTCCTTCTCCCAAGCCTACAGCACCTGGTGTTCACAGGTGGTCTCCCATCCAAGGACTAACCAGGCCCGACCCTGCTTGGCTTGTGAGATCTGATAGGATCGGTTGCCACGGGTCTATGGCTGCAGGCATGGGGATGACATAGCTCCTCTCACATAGGCAATGACTTAGTTATTTTTTCATCACTGTGACCATATATCTGACCCAAATGACTTACACGGAGGAATTATTTGTTTTGCTCATGGTTTCAGAGGTGTCACTCCATGGTGGGAGGGAAAGCATGGTAGAGCAGCTCACATCATGGTGGAGAGGAAACAGGGAATGAGACAGGAAGTAGCCAGGGATAATATACTCCCTGCCCCCACCCCCGTCAAGGACCTGCTCCCAGTGACCTACCTCCTCCAGCTATACCTTCATCCTAAAGTTGCCACAGCCTCCCCAAATAGTGCCACTAGCTCTGGGCCAAGCATTCAAAGCATGGGCCTACAGGGGATAACTCATATTCAGTTCATAACAGGTGGCTTTGACGATTGCATGAGCTAATGCGTGAGGGAACCTAGTGTCCTGTGCAAAGGCACGTTCTCATCTGTTTGTACTAGGCTGCAGAGGAAAGTGAGCCAGGCATGGGTAGCAGCATGTGCAGTTGTCTAAAGCCAGGACCCAGCCTGGCATGGTCAGGAAATGAGAAGTAGTTCATTATGATTAGAGATAAAGATTGCAGACCCAAGTTCCTCCCAAGGCCAGGCTGTAAGATAAATGAATGGAGCCAGAGAATATAGAACAGTGGGGATTTTTGGCAAATTGAATAGCCCACAGGCTGCCTAAAGCCATTTGGTTATAACTATTTAAGTCCCATGAACAGGTGCAACAAAACATGACTTTGGACTTGAGTTTTGTTGTTAAGGTGCCAGTGATGACTTCAAAGCAAGTGTGTATGTGTGATTATGTGAAATGTGTGTTTGTGTGTGCATGTGGAAAATGGAGTTGAAATGGATTATAATAGAAAGAGAAGGGAAATCTGTTTTACTAGTCTATTGTAAATAGCAGGAGGGATATAAGAGGTGGTGGTCTGTGTTATAGAATGGAGGACATGGAAAGCACAGATTCTAGGCTTCCCATCTGTGTATTTCTCAAGCTGAGATTAATGGAAGCCAGGCGAGGGCTAAACAGACCTTGCAGTTTGTAGAAAAGATTGAGAGAGCTATAAAATTAGGGAACAGAATGGATTCTACACCTGCATAATCAATTAATGCCTCTTTAATGATTGTAAAAGCAGTATGTACAAATTCCAAATCAATCCCAAGAATTAATCAGCCAAGGCAACAGGACCATGTGTGTCTATGGATAAGCCGGCAGGGTGTGGTTTGCAGGCAATCCTATTTTACTATAAAATGAGAAGACAGAGATCCGTGTTGTACGTCCTCTCCTGTGACATGTGGGGAAAGGATCCAGCAGCTTCTTGTCAAAGCACATGAGCCTGAAGACAAGGGAAAGTGGAAGTTATATGTAACAATACCAGAAAGAAAGGGAAGGATGTTTCTCAGTCAAGTATGCTAATGAGAGGAGAGATCAAGGGCGAGACATCGTGATTCAGACAGCTGTAGGCACCTGTCTGCTGGACATCTTCCGAATGCAATTGAAGATTTCCTGAAATGTGTAATTCTGCTACTGTAGTTTTTTGCCTCTCAGAAACCACTAATGTTTTTTCCGTTGTTTATGAAAACGTCCAGATACACTAGCAATAATTTTTATCCATCACAACATCTGCTGATGTATTCCTGTCAGGAAGAAAAGCTGAAGATGCATGGGGCAGTCAAGTGGCTTTCCATGGCTTGATGCAGTGCATTATAATTTGATACTTGTCTCTTTCCCCCATATCCCAGTATGCGCATAGAAGCGAAGCCACATGCCTTAAATTCTCAGTGCCGTTTAAGGGCCAGGAACATGGCAATTGTTTGATAAATGCTTGTTGAATAAATGAATTGATTACATAAGCAATTCACAGTAAAAGTTCAGGTGGGTTTTCAAGAGTTGGAAAAAGATGGCCAGATCATTGATGTTATGGTTTGAATATTAACTATGCCTCAGAAGGTTCATGTGCAGAAGGCTTGGGCCCCAGCTGGTGGCGCTGTTGGTGCTGTTGAGAGGTGACTGGATCACAGGGACACCAGTGTCATCAGTGGATTGACCTGGTGATGAATTCATAGCTGCATGAGCTGTTAGGAGGTGGGGCCTAAGTGGAGGAAGTCAGTGACTGAGGGTGTGCCTTGGAAGGGTGTGCTTTGACCCTGAGGCCCCTCCCACTGCACTCTCTCTGCTTCCCCGCTGCGTTAAGGTGAGCAGCCTCCCCCACCACCTGCTCCTGCTGCCCTGATGTCTTGGCCTCACCACAGCCCTGACAACAATGCACTCAGCCAACCATGGGCTGAAACTTCTGAAGCCCTGAGCCGAAACAGATCCTTCCTCCCACAAGTTGTTGATCTCAGGTCCATTGTCACAGCCATGGGAAATGGATGAACACAATGGGCAGGAGCCATTATTGTGAAGATGTGCAATGTGGCCCACTGGTTAAGGGCAAAATGCTCTAGGAACAACTGCCAAGTTCCCCTTCTTGGTCATTGTTGTTGTTAGGTGCCATCAAGTCCTGTCCAACTCATAGTGACCCTCATAGGTTTTCAATGGTGGATTGTTTTGGAATTGCCTCAGAAGTGGATTGCCACATCCTTTTCCCACTTTTGCGGTGCTGGGAACTGAATTCAGGACCTCAGAGACTGCAGAGTGGTGCTCTACCAACTAAGCTAAATCCCAGTTCCCCTTCTTGGTATTTCTACTTAAAAGGTGTGTGACTTGGAGCAATTTACATAGTGCTCTTGCCTTAATTTCCTCGTGTGTAAAAATGGTGAAGAAAACATTCTCCACCTCAGGAGATTGTTGGGAGGACCACATAAGGCAATGGATACAAAACATATGGTAAACACACACAGTCACATCGTCACTGTCACTGGAGATGTTTGCCAGGAATGTGTGATGTACACTGACACAGCTTCACAGGATTCATGCCTAAAATTTCCCTAGAGTGCCAAATAATGTGCCCATCCACTTTATGAGCTTCATCTTGTTCAGTCATCGATGACCACGGGTTCCTATACTTCAAAAACAGCAACTGTGTTTGCACTTTGAGACCCTGGTGCTAATGCTTCTTCCTTAAAGAAGTGCCTTCAAGCTGCTCTATGAGAAAGAGCCTCTCCTACTATTTCATTTGTCTCCTTTACCCTGCCTTTATTTTCCTCTGAAATCATATGAAATGGTGATTTGTTGATGTTCTGTCTTTCCCAGTAGAGTGTGAATCCATGGGGGCCTCCTCTTGTGCACTCTTCTGTTATGGTTTGTGCTCTGGTGTCCATTGTGGACACGCCATGAATAATGAATAAGGCAATGAAGGAGGTTTGAGTGTCACCATTTTGACGTGGGGACAGCAAATCTCCAAAAGGCAAAGGGACTTAACTGCCACATTCATGCAGAAAAGGGTAAGACTTGAGATGGAGAGAGCCAGAGCCATTCCCAACATACTCAGCATGGCTTAGCGTGTTGGAAACTCCTCTGGGTTATTCAGACGAATGAACGCAGCCATTTTCCACAAGGATCTATGGTGAACTACTGGGGAAAAAAGATTTGAAACAAAGAATTAATGAAATTGATGGTAGAAAGAGATGGCCCTGTGTGGGGCCCCTGTTTGGGCGCCACCCCCATGTGGGGCGCGCATCTCCTGGTCCAGCCCAGATGTTTGGATGCCACCACACACACATATGTTGTTGTTGTTGTTAGGTGCTGTCGAGTCAGTATCCAACTCATAGCGACCCTCATAGGGTTTTCAATGGCTGACTATTTCGGGATTGCCTTGGGAGTGGATTGCCAGGTCCTTCTCCCATTTTTGTGGTGCTGGGAATTGAACTCAGGACCTCAGAGACTGCAGTGCAGCGCTCTACCAACTGAGCTAAATCCCAGCCCTTACACACACATATACTAAACACAATTCACTCAGGATCCTCGGGTGAGGGGAATGGACTCCTGCAGCCCTTGGGACACCAGCAAAGACGGGAGAAAGGAAAAGTCTTGGGGGCTTTTGCCTTGAAGGGACAAACACAGCCCTTTATTTCTCTGCCCTTCTCAAGGTGGAGAGAAACCCAAAGTGTACCACTTTAAGTGCTAGCAGCTGTTATACAGCCTCAAGGGCAGATGTTTCCATATTGGTCGTCTCGGTGGAGAGCGAGTTCTTCCCTTGTTGATGGTCGTGGTGGGGAGAGCATTCTTTCCTCACCGAAGGTCCGGGTGAGAGAGCAGAGAGAGCTGTTTCCTCATCGGTGATCCTGGCAGAAAAAGGTCCAGCTGCTGCAGTGCAGCTCCTTATATAGCTTGCCCATGGAGTGGCCTGAGCCAATCAGCTTTGAGTCCAATTGTCGGATCAGGTTTGGGGGGTTTGTGAAGGGTTTTGTACAAACATCCATTCAAGTTACTTTCATTTTCCCTAGATTTCTAATTTACAAACCATATCTTCGAAAGCCGTTTTCCTAATTTGGGGTTTTTTGCCAATTTTCTCCTAATTTCTTGCTACAGCCCTGTTAAATCTGTAGCTCCAGATAGCCAAACTCAAGGTTAAAGGTACAGATTTCTATGTCTGGTTGGGATTCCAAGTTCCAATGTGTTCCACCTCATGCTCCCTGGCTTCTCTCAACTCCCCTCTTGTGCTGGAACTTCCCGGAATGAGGCAAGTGCTATCCTTAACTTACAATCACACTTTAGCATAGTGAACAGACACCCATCAAAAGCAGCCAAAGGAAGAAAGGCATTGGATGGGACCCAAATATGAAGCTCCTCTGAGCCTTAGAGATCCCTGGTTCTTCTGACATCCACTTGGGGCAGCATGAATGGAGCAACGCCAGTCCAGGCAGCCCACTCAAGCCTCCAGGTCCAGAGTTATAGGGATTGCATCGAGGCAGGATTGAGGGGAATATTGTCCACATTGCTGAACTCAGTCAATAGTTGTTTCTTCTGTGGGGGTCAAGCTGATAACATGGGACTCGGCACCCTAATGCCTGAATCACGTGATTGGTCTTTGTGGTCTGGCCAGCCCCTGCCCTGAGTGAGCATATACTGTGAGGTGTGGCCCGAGGTCCCACGATGAACAACAGGAAGTTCCAAGGATAAGAGGTGACATCCAAGAGCCAGGACAAGAGCCATACCTCTTTTCTTTATAGGTGAAATTGCTTGCTCCACAACATGGTTCCCCAGTTTTGAGGATTTAGGCTGAACTAGTACTTTTCACCCTGTGGTGTCTGATCCCATCAGATCTTGGAAGCTAAGCAGGGTCGGGCCTGGTTAGTCCTTGGATGGGAGACCGCCTGGGAATACCAGGTGCTGTAGGCTTGGAAGAAGGACCCAGCAACCCACTCCCAAAAATCAATCCGCCATTGAAAACCCTATGAACAGCAAAGAAGCACTGATAATAGCACGTGTTGTACGCAGGGTCACTATGAGTTGGATACCAACTCAATGGCACCTGACAACAGCAACAACAACAACAAGTGCTTTTCACCTAGGGGTAGCTGGAATCCTTGGCCAAGGACATTTATGGAGGTACAGAGACATGTTTGGTTGTCAGCCCAGGAGAGGTGTAAGCTACTAGAATGTGGTGGGTGAGACCTGAGATGCTTCCAATTACACCATAATACAAGCTGGGATTTAGCTCAGTTGGTAGAGCACTGCACTATAGTCTCTGAGGTCCCAAGTTCAATTCCCAGCACCACAAAATGGGAGAAGGAGGTGGCAACCCACTCCCAAGGCAGTCCCGAAACAGACACCTGTTGAAAACCCTATAAGGGTCACTATGAGTCGAACTTGACTTGATGGCACCTAACAACAACAACACCACAAAGATAGCTCTGTGCCCCACATAATGGAGAGCCATCCACCCCCAAATATCAGCAGTGATGAAATTAAGAAATATGTCAAAGAACATTCAGAAATAAGCCAAGACCTATATGGCTTGCATGGAACAGAATGTATACTGACATTTCTCCCTCTCCTATGCTGTCTTGTTCTTATAAATTAGGGAGGCTCCAATGAGGCTGTTCTTATGGGGAAAGTACCTGGAAATCTGCCTACAAATATGGCAGATGTCATTCTTTTGAGGCAGATAAGCTCTTGGTCAGTCAGAGTAACTCCCAGGTATACATACCACTGGTTTATATTGGATACTTTTAGAAGTTGCGTGGACAGGATGCTATACAGTGTTGGATCCCACAAGATGGAAGTCATTTGCGCTTGACTTTTCTTTCTGTTTGATGATGCCCAGCAGAGCATCTCCATTTGGCTATTCCATCCTTAATACCTATGTACTATTAGTTCGCCATTCTCCTTTTTATAAGGAGAGAGTGGGACTCAGACTCAGACCCTTTATCCACAATGTTGTTGTTGTTTGGTGCTGTCAAGTCGGTATCTGACTCATAGCAACCCTCATAGGGTTTTCAATGGCTGAATGTTTCGGTATTGCCTTGGGAGTGGGTTGCCAGGCCCTTCTCCCATTTTTGCAGTGCTGGGAATTGAACTCGGGACCTCAGAGACTGCAGCGCAGTGCTCTATCAACTGAGCTAAATCCCAGCCCTTATCCACAATACATACTTAAAATTGAAAAGCAGGCTTTGTTTCATTTGTAATATAGTGTGTGCTAGTCTTCTATTCCCTGCCAGGTATCTTTGTGGAAGATATGGGAAGTCTCTTTGTGGAAATAATTCTCTCAAGGAATACATGTTCTAATTTACATTAGAACTTTTAATGTAAAAGTCGCTCTGTTTAAAGAAGATACTAAATCAGTGTGTGGAAACATCTAGCGCTCGCTCGTACCCGCTTCTTCTCTCCTTCCTTAGAGTTGGATGGAACCTCAATGTTATTGCTGTCTGAGATGCTGCAGGCAGAAAGAAGCCCATATGATCTCCCTCCTGGCTAATTACTTAGTCACAACCAGGCTATGGGTCTTCCTGAGAGACCTTAGGGAGGACGGCCTCCTGAAGAAATAAACATGATTTGTGTTAAGCACCTGACTTCAAGACTGAGTTGGTACCCAGCATGACCTAGCCTGCTCTATAATGCACCAATTAGTATCAGGAGTAGGGTGATTTTATGACAAAATCCTAAAATCAATAGCATTCGCTTAGCAGTTGGGAGGTGAGGGCAAGGAAACTGCTTTATTTATTTATTTAGCAGTACTGGGGGTTGAACCCAGAGCTTCATGCATGCATGCTTTGCAAGTGCTGAACCACTGAGCTACACCCCCAGCCCATTTTTTTTTTTACTTTTTTGAGACAGGGTCTCACTAAATTACGCAGACTGACTCTGGTCTCAAACTTGTGATCCTCTTGCCTCTACCTCCCGAGTTGCTGGGATGACAGGCATGTGCCACCACACCCGGCTAAGAAGGCTGCTTTTATAAGCCACTAATTATTCTTGCTAGGCAGTGGAGATTGCCTGGTAGAACTGTCTGTGGTGATGACCTGGAAGGCAGACTGTATGCCTGACTCACTTGCAGCTCTAGGGAAAAAGCTGGGGAGCAGGATGTTAGTAGCACGTGTTGGTTGATAGTGGCTGTGTGTGGTAATGAATTATGTGAAAGCAATGAGCTGGAAAAAACAATGGCTGGTCTGAAGTCAGAAATTAAGGAAAATAGCCCAGAAATTATTTGTGTAGTAATGGAACAGGAGCTACGTAGATGTGGCAAAAATCAAAACTCTCTTTTGGTACTACCGTACCGGGGGAGCGCTGTCTGTTGAGAAGTTCCTGCCACAGAAATCCTCCCAAACTGAGAAGAGGCTTCACCAGCGCCTTCATGGCGCTCAGCTGGCATCAGAACTATGGGACCTTCAAGGCAGAAAGACTCCTGGAGGGGCTGGTCTCCCAGCCCTTCATTCTCAGGGCAGGGGTGCAGAGCTGAGCATTTAACCAGGAGAGCTGGAAGAGGCAAGGGCTTAAAACAATGCTACTTGGAAGGAAAGACAGACCCCACAAGGAGGCCCAGTGGGAGATTTCTGGCAACCCTCAACACTCTCAGGCCTAGCCCCACTGCATGCCTGTAATCCCAGCTACTTGGGAGGCTGAGGCAGGAAGATCCTGAGCTCAAGGCCAGAGGCAGCCTACACAACATAGGGAGTCCTTGCCTCAAAAAAACAACAAAACAAAACAGCAACAACAACAACAACAGAACACAAATAAATATAAAATGTATAGCTCATTTTTTGGTGAGCCCTAGCTGAGCAGCTGAGAAGCCTGGATTCAAACTGCAGTACTGAAAAAAATAAATAAATAAAACAAAAAAAGAACTCTCATTAAAGGTCAGAAAGGAAATTCCGGTTTGACTTTTCAAGAGCCAGGCAATACCAATAGGACACTAGCGGGTTTTTTTTTTTTTTAAGGAAGGACCACAGTAGACCATAGGTCAAAGAGAGGAGCACATGTGGCCCCTGGCCCACATCTCCATCAGCAAGTGTGTGATCAGGCTGCCTCCCATTCTCCCAGTTCCTTATTGCTCAACCTCTCTGCTTTGGGTGTCCCTTGAGAGTGGGGCTCACACCTTTTTTTAAAAATCTGTGTGCCCAGCTCCCACCATGAGATCTGCTTCTGCATGGTGAGACTGCATTAAGATGTCGCAGATGCGTGACAGAGTGGGTGAAAGTGAATGGACAAAATACACATCGAGCAAGTGGCAGAGCCAGGGACAAGGGGATTCATCTCTGTCAACAGAAAGAGGTCTGGCAGGGGACGGGATGGGTCAGAATTGAGAGTGAGGAATCAAGGGATTGGCTGTGAGAGGACAGAGGACCCACTTCCCTTTCCACCTGTTCAGTCATTCAACAAACATTTTCTCAGTACCTGCCGCATGCTGTACGTGCTGCTGTGCTCTGAGCAAGCAGCATTGTGGTTGCCTACAAAGCACTTGCAGTCTAGAAAACTGTAGTTTACACATAAAGAAACCGAGTTCCAGATAGGCTGTGTGATTTTTCTAGAGTATTTTCTAGAGTATTCTAGAATACCCTGATATTGACAAAGTCAAGAAAGGACGTGGTACCCTGACCCTGCACCTTTGAGAATCTGACACTATAGCTTCAAAAGGACCACCAGGAGTGACAGGCAAGGTATAGTTGGGCCTCTCAAAAATGGTGGTTGGCTTGTATAGAGTTTCAAAAATTGGGAAACCTCACACAAACATCAGCTTTTCCACCTTCTCTTGAAAAATCAGAAGATCAGACCATCCTGGGCCCAGGCTTCCTCACAGCAAAAACAATAGCAAATCAAACAAAAAGCCAAAAGCAAAACAAAACATAAAAAACACACCTGGCCGGAGCAGAGTATCCAGCAGTTGTTCTGTTTTCCAAACAGCCGCACAGTTTTCTATTGCCTTTCCCCTGGTCCGGTTCACTTAGCTTGTGTCACCTGCCCAGCTCTTGGTTCCTGGAATCATGGGACTTTGTGATCCCTGATATGCCCCCTATTATGTTATTTTCCTCCCTCTATGCTAAGGATTGTTCAAGCCTCCTAAGGAAGGGTGGGAATCAGCCTATTCCCATCCTGCAAAGGAGGTGCTGTGAGCTACTCATTTTGTCTGTCTAACCTGCTCCTCTCCCCTAGCCCCTCAATCCCTACTTTTAACCAGTGACATGCTTGTCCAGGCGTCCTGCAATGTGCAGACATCCCTCCATCCCTGAGCCTCAAATAGATCAGCATTGGCTTATGAGAAAGGGCACCATCATTTAGTATTTTTATGTCTCAATCACTCTGGTCTCCAAGTTCATTCATTATGTATGCAAAATGGTAATCTGCTGGTATTTTAATGCTCTTAAGCATACAATATTCTTATTAATCCAAGTGCTTTTTTCATCCATAATTGAATGGTTTACTTTATTATTGCTTTATGGTAACAATGGTGCATTTCCATTTTTCTATAGGGGGCCTAATTTTAACAGGAGGGCAATCAGACGCAGAAAGGCTGGCTGTACTAATTGCCTTCATTATAAGCACAGCTAGCATTCCAGCAATGGAGGAGTGCTAGATATTCACAGGGACTAGAGCGGGTACACACAGGGAGGGCCTGAGTCTCTCCATCTTTCCAGGATCTGGAATGCCACTTCTTATCAAAACAGATCCCAGATTTGCCAACTGTAGTTTCTTTGACTCTGTGGTGACAAGTTGGACATCAACATGGATCGAGGGCAATTTATATCAGTTTGTACATTTAATCAGGGTTCCTTTTTTTTTCTTTTTGCAATTTTCAGGGAGATATGAACTCTATTCCTGTCCAAGGCATTTGGTTCAAATCAGCTGAGACAGGGAGTAATCAAGATTTATGATTCTCATTCCGGTTGCTGTCACACACTCTCTGCCATTGAGACTCTCCAGCTGCCTCCCCCATCCCTAGCCTGATGACACCCATTGCACTTTCTCTCCACGCGTGATTTAATGTCCATCTTAAACACTGTCAAAATACTGCTGGCACTCCAAAAAACAGCTGTGTAGCTTTTGCATGCCCCCTGCCCCCCAGTACACCTGGGTTGCATGATCTTGTGTTCCAAAGGCTATGGATGTCTAAAGCCCAAGAGCTGGGGAACCCCTGGAAAGGAGTGTAAAACCCAGAGAATATTTTGACAGTTAACTTTGACAGCTGGGAGAGGAGTCAAAGAAATGACTTGCCAAACGGGAGTGATGCTTTTTGCTTAATCTTAGTCACGGAGCCAAAATGTGCAAAAGGGCAGGGTTTAGCGTTACAGCCCTTGTGTCTTTTTGAAGAAGTTCAGAGATAAACTAAGAGCCCTGTGCATGCTCACTGTGTCTTCCCTGCCCAAGTGGGAAGGAATGTCTGAAGAGCAGAAACTAGGAACTTCTTTCTGACTTCCCAGAGGTAAAGGGAAGGGAGAGGATGTTGCTGCGGAACCCCTAGGACTGAAGTCTTTGTGCATCTAAGACCTTGAACTTGGGTGGGAATCATCTAGAAGGCTTGGTGAGCATAGACTGTTGGAACTGCATTTCTTTCTTTTTCTTTTTTCTCTTGTTTTTTTTTTTCCCTGTCATACTTCGAGGCTGAACCCAGGGCCTTGCATATATTTTGCGAGCAATGTACCACTGAGCTGTGTCCCCAGCCCCTTTTTTTAATTTTTTATCTTGAGACCGGGTCTCACTAAGTTCCACAGGCTGCCTCTGGCCTCAAACTCATGATCCTCCTGCCTCCACCTCCCGAGTCACTGGGATGGCAGGCTTGCACCACCACACCTGGCTGGAACTGCATGAAAAGGTGCTCTCCTGTGCTGGGGGCTGCTCTGGGGGTTATATTTCAGGAACCCCTGAGGTACTGGTTGGGCGTTTTGCTTGTTAAAGTGTGGTGCACAGACCAATGGCATCAGCAATAGCTGGAGCTTGTTAGAAAGGAATCGCAAGCCCCATCCCAGGCTCCTAAACCAGAATCCACATAGAGCTAGATCTTTAGGGGAGTTGGGTGGGTATTAAAGTATGAGAAGCACTGGCTGGGAACAGAGTCTGCGCCCCATGTTGCCTAAGTTCCAACCCAATCTCTGTGTTTCCTAGTTTTGTACCCTTTGGTGAATTAAATTGACCTGTCTATGCCTCAGTTCCTCTGTCTTCAAAATGGGGATGTTGGTCAAGACCGTCCCTCCCTCATAAAGGAGCAAATGTGTTAATATATGCAAAGCACTTGCAGCAGTAGCTGGTATGTTACAAAGACTCACGCAGTGTAATTAGTAGTACCTATAGGAGCTTTTAGGCTGGGATTCAGCTCAGTTGGTAGAGTGCCGCTCTGCAGTATCTGAGGTCCTGGGTTTGATTCCCAGCACCGCAAAAATGGGAGAAGGATGTGGCAATCCACTCCCGAGGCAATCCTGAAAACAGCCATTGAAAACCCTGTGAGGGTTGCTATGAGTCAGACATAACTCAATGGCACCTAACAACAAGAACAAATTGAGTTTTTAGAGCTTTGAAACTTCCAAGTATACCTTGTATAAGGACTCATCTATATCCAGTAGATAAACTTCCTGAGATTGTTACAAACCCACAACATTATGAATTTAATTCAGCAGATTGGACAGTTGTCTGACCATGGGCCAAATTTGACTGTCAGATTTCTTTTATTCTGTGTGGTAATATCTTTCAAAAGATGGACTTCCTTGCCAACTTTATATATAGGTGATTACTGTATATACTTATACATGTTATATATAAAAGAGCATATACATGGATATATTATATATTATATATCTGGAATTTCAGCTTCCTTAGAAATGTTAAAGATGTGTCCACACCAGACCTGGACTCCTGGCCAGCAGTGGCCACCTGGGGGTGGGTGGCAGCTGCCATCACTATATGGACAAGAAGGACATTCGTTCTCATTGACCTGTCTCCCTCACTCCCTATTGTCTTACACAGAGCCCACTTTATCACCTGTGTCACCTGTCCAGCCATGGTAGACATTTGCATTCATGACATTCATGAGCTTCTGTGTCTGCCCTAAATACCCACAGTGCTGTGGGGCTATGGGGTTGCTTAGCAGAGTACCCAGACTCCCATGTCAGATATGGGGTACCTCCCATACACAGAGGGTCTCTAAACACATATGGTCTGAGTTCTCTTCTCAGTGGAACTGTGAATCCTCATCTCATGGATGGATCAAGATATCTAAATGTAAAATGTTAGCAGTAGGTGATTTCTGTTGCTTACTCTTTGTCTATGATCAGAGGATGCACATTGCATATTGGGAGAGGAGATAACTTCATCATCCCATCTCTCTAAATCAGCAGTCAGCAAACTTTTTCTGGAAAGGTCAAATAGTCAGTATTTTGGGTCTGCAGGCCAAGAGGACATCTATTCTATTGCTTTGGCATGAAGACACTCAGAGACCATGGAAGTGGAAGAGGGTAATTATCTTCACAAGGTCATACAAGAGCAGAGTTGGGTCTAATCTTGTCCGTGATTTTCATCTGTGGCTCATACTCCATGCAATAACAAGGTCTACTCTTGCTTACTACGTTCCACTTTGTGAAAGCACTTTTTAAACAATGATAGTTACTTCCCTGTGCATTCCATTTGATATGTCCCCTTTTCCTTATGTCACTCTCCTTCTCAAACATTCCCTAATGTTTTTGAATCATCATGGTGACTTTTATTGTCAGTGGCCACACTGACAATATTTATCGATGTACAATAGGCCACTCCCTTCCCCATTGTTGTTGTTGTTGTTGTTAGGTGCTGTGGAGTTAGTGTCTGACTCATAGCAACCCTATGTACAACAGGTGAAACAATATTGTCAGTGCTTCTTTGCTATTCATAGGGTTTTCAATGGCAATTGTTTTATTAGAGTGTGTTGCCAGGTTCTTCTCCCAAGCCTACAGCCCTTGGTGTTCCCTGGCGGTCTCCCATCCAAGTACTAACCAGGCCCGATTCTGCTTAGCTTCCAAGATCTGACAGGATCAGACATCACAGTGCTATGGCTGCTAGATACTTCCCCATAAGGACTATTTATATCCATGAGTCTTACATATAGGGTCTATACCACACACAAATGCACACACACATTTCTGCCTCAAATACATTAGCATATCTTGTCAGGTAAGAGGAAAGGTATTAAGTTGGATCGAAATATAGAATTTTTTTTTACCTGTCTTGAAATTTTGATATGTATAAAGGATCTGTCTTAACTGGTTCTTATCTCTGACTTTCTAATTGATATGTCACCATGGAGTAGGTGGAACATGAGGTTTGCAAATGGACGCAGATAAGTTTGCATCTGGCTTTGTCACTTACAAATCTTGTGACCTCATGAAGTCGTTTAACCTGAGCCTCAGTGTCCTGGTCTGAAAATGCTTTCCCTGTGTGGTTCTTCTTGGTATCAGAGGCAAAGCATATAAAGCACTCCTGGGATCCTGGATGTGTCTGTAAATGAGATCTCTGCTGGTTACGATAGGCCATTTCATGGCCCTGCTGGATAAGTCATCTCCCCTTTAGAATTATGCTGTAAGCATCACAGGACGAGCACCCTAGAAGGATTGTGTTTTGCTTTTGCTTTTATTTCTCAAACAAGTCTTGTATGGTGCTTCCTGGTTTACAAAGCACTTTACACCCATCTCTATAATGAAGCTTTGCGTAATTTGGGCCTCAGCCACACTGACAAAGCATCACCTAAAACAAGCCAGGCATCCCCATGTTTGACGAGTGAGCCAAAGTTCCAATTATCGGAGTGGCCTGCTTACATTTACATAGCCAGCTGGGAGCTTGTTTCCAGGACATGACTTATCTTTATTCTGTGGCTCTTCCTCTATTATTCTACTAATGTTGAAGTGAGTAGTAGGTAAAATTCCAGCTTTATTTATTTATTTACTTACTTTCCTCCTATCCCCTGCCAATCGTAGAGGAACATGTCGCTTTTTTATAGATCAGCAGAGAATAAAGATTACATTCCTAGGCATCTTCAGTGTAAGAGAAAATGTCCTAATTTTTTAAACTAAAAACATTTAAACTTTTCCAATAGGAAACTAATAGAACACCACCACATATCAAGGTAGATCCTGGTTATAAGCTGAGTTGATTGCGGGGTCTCCCTGAGCCTCTCACTTTCTGTTACCATTTTATCTCAGCATGGATCCCACATCTGACATCTGAAATGCTTCCCAGAACATGGGTGCTCTTCTTTTGAGGGGATAAACTGTGGTGTTATTGAGGTCTGCAGGCCTCAAACACAGTGACTTCAGGAATTCCAGCCACGTTGTCTACTTGAATCAGAGCGGTCCTGGCCAAGCTGGAAAGCTGTAACTCAGGGAAGCCTTTGATTGGCTGATGATGTGTAACCCAGGAAGCCTTGGATTGGTTGCTGAGACATAACTCAAGGCAGCCGTTGGTTGGCTAGCAACGTGTAAAAAAGTCTTTGATTGGCTTGTGATGTGTAATTCAAGGAAGCCTTTCGTTGACTCATGATATGTAACGCTAAAGGAGTCTTTGGCGTATACTGTGTCTCTTGAGGAAGTTTTTGCCTGGTTCATGATGCGCCATTGGTTCCTTATTAGCCAGCAATGAGGGGTGCTGATTTCAACTATTTGGGAAAGGTTAAAGGCTAGGACTGGCTACTCCATCTCCAACATGGATTGATGTCACATGGGAGTGAGAGCAGTAACAGAGAATTAGGTTTTCCGAGGAACAAAGCCTTCAGCCGTGGCCCTGTGGCATCCAATCCTGCTAGATCTTGGAAGCTAAGCAGGGTAAGGCCTGGTTAGTCCTTGGATGGGAGACTGCCTGGGAATACCAGGTGCTGTAGGCTTGGGAGATGGACCCAGCAACCAACCCCCAAAAATCAGTCCGCCATTGAAAACCCTATGAATAGCAGAGAAGCACTGACAATAGTATTTCACTTGTTGTACATAGGGTCTCTATGAGTCAGACACTGACTTGAAGGCACCTAACAACAACAATAACAACAACAACAAAGAACAAAAGACTTAGGAACATCCTTACTTTTCCTTTTTTTTTTAGAAACCACCTTGGTTTCTCCTTAGCATGATAACCAGCACCAATTCTTTAATTCCAAAAGCCGATGTGCTGGGGCTTAATTAAAAAGGATGATTTGGTACACAAAGGAAAGCTAGGATTCCATTAGTTTAGACCATGAGAACAATTTGTTATCACACATAAGAAAAAAGTCGGAAGGTAAGGTGGCTCCAAGGTTGGATATTTCAGCAGCTAGGCGATGTCGGCACTAATGCGATTATTCCGCCCCCCCCTCCTGCTGAGGTGATAGGTCAGTTTTCCATCCAGGCTAGCATCTGCTCATTGTTATGAAATGGATACAGCAATGTCAGCTGCCACATCCGGAATCAACTCTGTCCACAGGCATAAGAACATCCGAAACAAAATGTGACATCAATTCCTGTCATCTTTTTTGTCACCAAGGAAACAATTGTCAGAAATCTTCCAGCTAGTGTCTGCTCATGTCTATTCTCTAGGATGGGGTTTTGAGTTCACCCTTGCACAAATTCCTGGCGAGAGAAGGGGGCTCCCCATCACTGGGGCTCTTCAGATGGGCCCTCTAAGTTAGGTATCTGGGGAATGAGAGCTGGTACTCAGGCTGTAAAGAGGACGGAAGCCCCAGCACCTTCAAGTACAGGGCAAGAGGAGAGTAAATGGCATTCTAAGACATTTAAATGATCACTGTTGTACCTTTCACATGTGCGCACACTGGTGGGCTAAGCATTTGGGAAATACCACAGGGCACGTGACAGATCTCCAGGGCCATGACCCCTGCTCCTAACTCAGTGCTTTCCTTCACCTTTCCACACAAAGGGATTGCTTGTAAATACCTACAGCCAAGTCCCAACTGAAGACCTTTGGAACATGGAAAAAGTATCTGTTTTACTCTCAAAAGTAAAACTTACAAGTAAAATCTGTTTCACTCTTCAAAAATATCAGAGGCCAGCATGGTGGCATAACCTATCATCCCAGTGACTTGGGAGGCTGAGGCAGGAGGAGCAAAGGTTTGAGGCCAGAGACAGCCTGTGTAACTTAGCGAGACCCTGTCTCAAGATTGAAAATTGAAAAATGGGCTGGGGTGCAGCTCAGTGGTACAGCACTTGCAAAGTCAACCCCCAAGTACCACCAAAAAAAGGCAAAAATAAAAGGAAAACTTAGTTGTTGTTGTTGTTTGTTGTTAGGTGCCACCGAGTCAAGTCTGACTCATAGCAACCCTATGTACAGCAGATCGAAATACTTGCCGATTCTGTGCCAGGCACATGATCTTATTTATGCTTAAACCCATTGTTGCAGACACTGTGTCAATCCATCTGGTGGAGGGTTTTCCTCTTTTGCGTTGACCTGCCACTCTCCCAAACATGTGTCCTTCTCCAGGGATTGATCTCTCCTGACTACATGCCCAAAATATGTAAGACACAGTCCAGCCATCCTTGCTTCCAAGGAGCACTCTAGTTACACTTCTAGGCCAGATCTGTTGGTTCTCTTGGCAGTCCATGGTATATTCAATAGACATCTCCAGTACCGTAATTCAAAAGCACCAATTCTTTTTCTGTCTCCCTTGTTTAATGTCCAGCTTTCACAACCATATGATGTGACTGAAAATATGATTATTTTGGACTGAACTGTGCTGCCAGGAAGCTACAGAGAGTTTCATTCATGAGAACTGAAAATTTTCTGTGGCTCTCATTGGCTAGTAGGTGAAACAAGAGGCAGAGCGCTACTTACTACTCAGTCTAAAAGTGCTGTGTAAGCCAGTTGTGGTGGTGCACACCTGTGATCCCAGCACACAGGAGGTGGGAACAAGAGGATCATGAGTTCAAAGCCAGCCTGGGCTACATTGTGAGATGCTGTCTCAGAAAAAAAAAAGAAGAAAGAAAAAGAAAATTAAAACAAAAATGTGCAAGGTTTCTTTCAAACAGCCCTTCTTGACTTGCCCAGTCTGCCTCATGTTCTCCGTCAATGTTGTCTACTTTGTTGTGCAATGAATGGGGTCCACATTTACCTCCCTCTTGCTGACTAGTCTGAGCTCACTTTGTTTCTCTATGCTATGGTATAGATCTA
Source organism: Pedetes capensis (assembly GCA_007922755.1). Classification (NCBI taxonomy): domain Eukaryota; kingdom Metazoa; phylum Chordata; class Mammalia; order Rodentia; family Pedetidae; genus Pedetes; species Pedetes capensis. The sequence continues at coordinate 11,562 of VMDO01012608.1, read as the reverse complement.
GCACATGGGCAGTGCACTTCAATAAAGGAAGAAGTGTGTAAGTGAACGAGGCAGCAGAGGAATTACCACCACGATTTCCAATGGATTATTCATGTTTATGAAGCATGTTACTGATCTGTTAGGTATTTACCAGTCCTAACAACCACATACATTAGGCATTCTCTTAATATCCTGATTTCATAGATGGAGAAACTGAAGCTTATGAGAGGCTTCATACTTGATTTGATCAGCCCATCTGGTAACACAAGGTTTTCAACTCAGGGGCTGGGATTTAGCTCAGTGGGTAGAGTGCTGCGCTGCAGTCTCTGAGGTCCTGAGTTCAATTCCCAGCACCACGAAAATGGGAGAAGGGCCTGGCAATCCACTCCCAAGGCAATCCCGAAACAGTCAGCCATTGAAAACCCTATGAGGGTCACTATGAGTCGGATACTGACTCAACGGCACCTAACAACAACAACAACAATGGTGAATACGGTCTGAAGTACTTTGCAAAGCTAAAGATATGGTTGTCCTGTGGCCTGTGGCCCAGGGAGTAAGCAGGCAGGGTAACAACGATTGGCTTAATTTTTGGCAAAGATTAAATAAAGAGAGAGTGTGACATAATGGCCCTATTTTCAAACCCTCCTAAGCCACCATAATAATTACATTAACAACTTCTCTAGTCCTTTGGATGGGGGTATTAGGATGTCAAAGTCAGAGATTTCTCAATCCACTAATTAAGTGCAGTGGGCCGCGTGGTACCAGTGCCAGCCCCGCAATGTAGCTGACTTGCCAGCAGTAACAGCTGGTTAAGAAGTCCAAACTACCCAGTATCTCTATTTGGGCTGCTTCTCTAGGCTTTGGGGAAGATCTTCATGGCACTAGACAGTGGATGACATGCATATTGGTTCCTTCTCTGGGCAGAAGCCAATTGGTCCAAGGCACGTTTTATAATCTGAGCACAAAGCTGCCTGAACTGTGGTCCAGACACATAACCCGTGCACAGGCAGGAGGCAGAGAGGCAGATTGCCTGAGGACATGGCTTTTAGCATCCACGAACCACAGGCTTGGGTTGTGGGACTCGGTTTCCCCACTCGGTGTTTTATTATTATTCTTCAGCTGATGCAGTGACTCGCTAATTCAGAGAATTTGATCCAGTCATTCTTTACCTTAGAGATCCAATTTTCACAGCTGGAGCTTAGGTGTGATTATACTCAGTTCCTGGAATTGTCATGAAGGAAACAATGAGCCCGGAGGTGTGACATTGCTGTAGCGCCTGGAGGCTTCACCGTGGCACTGGCGTCATGGACTGGTGATGTGTGTGGTTGGCCCTGTGGTTTGAAGGGCCCATGCCTGGTCTCATGGTCGACTGTCGCTGTCTTGAAATCCTTGAGAATTTTGAACAAGGGTCCCATCCTTGCATTTGCACCAAGGTTTGCAAAGTACAGCCCTGCTCGCCTGTGGGAGAACTGCTGGGCTGTGGAAGCCCCAGGCCTGAGAGGGACAAGGGGGATGGTAGCCAAAGGAAATGACCGGAGAGAGGCTGTTTCCTGGTCAGCCAAGTGCCATTTCCACATCCGGTGTCAACAGCTGGGATCCTTTGGAGCCATTTTGGAGAAACCTGGATGTTCTTCCTTATCTCGCACTTCTGCATGCATTGTCCTGATTTTCCCAGGAACCTGTCCCCTAACCACTCATCAAAACTGGATTCCTCGACCTCCACATCTTTTATTCTTTATGAAAGCAAATCCTGTCAAACATGATGCAGGTGGCAGGAGAGCCTGGCCCCCGGGGCCATGGAGCTTGGCTTCCTCCTGGAGTGTGACATGGGCTTTGGAGTCGACTTTACGCCATCAATGGGTCTGATGATGAGGCACAGACCAGCCGTCCTGGGTCTGTCCGAAGCCCAGCTCTACCCTCCCTAGCTCCGTGACTTTGGGAGGGTTCGACACTCAATCTCTGAGTCTTCTCACCTATAGTGAAAGGAAATGATACTAAAAGCACCTGGTTTCTTCATTTGGTTATAAGGAGGGAATAAAGCAATGCAGATAGGGCAGCTGGAACCTGCCTGGCCCACAGGAAGTGCTCTTATGCTAGAGTTATGGGGTTTTCCTCCCTCCATATCCCAATTAAGCAGATTAAATGGAAGATCTTTAGAGTTGATCAGAACCAGTCTGCAACCTCCCCTGGGAACTCACTGGCTGGGCAAACCCAGTCACCGACAGCATCATGATTTGGGTCTCACCCCCCTCAATCACGGGAATTCTAGAAGTGACACCAGCTTCAGTTGAAGTGCTAGGATTAGTACAGTGAACATGGACTTTGGTCCTAGGAACCAGGGCTTGAATTGCACATTTTCTCCTTCTGAGCTCTGAGAGATTCCAATTTACGAACATCCTCCCAGCTATATTTTTTCTCTTTAAAAATGGGGATAATAGTAGTTATTTAAAGGCATCTTTCATTAAAGAACTCGAGCCTACGAAGGCAGGGATTGTTTCCCGCTTTGTTCATTGTAGTTTACCTGTGATAGTACATTTTTGTTGTTGACGTTGTTAGGTGTCATCAAGTTGAATCCAACTCATAGCGACCCTATGTACAACAGAACAAAACACTCCCCAAGGCTATGCCATGGTGGGCACTATGTCAGTGCTTCTCTGCCATTCACAGGATTTTCAATGGCTGTTTGTTTTGGGAGTGGGCTGCTGGGTCCTTCTCCCAGGCCTACAGCACCTAGTATTCCCAGGTGGTCTCCCATCAAAATGCTAACCAGCCCTGACTCTGCTTTACTTCCAAGATCTGACGAGATTGGGTGCCAGGATGGTACTGCTGTAGGTGGGATAGTGCCTAACACATGTTGTTGTTGTTGTTAGGTGCCTTTGAGTCGGTATCTGACTCATAGCGACCCTCATAGGGTTTCAATGGCTGACTGTTTCGGGATTGCCTTAGGAGTGGATTGCCAGGCCCTTCTCCCATGCCTAACACATAGGAAATGCAAAATAAATATTTATGAAGCACAAAATTGTAAGCATAGGGCGCCTATATAGTTTGTTGTTGTTAGGTGCCATCGAGTCGGGTCCAACTCATAGTGACCCTATGTACAACAGAATGAAACACTCCCTGATTCTGTTCCAGGCACATGATCTTATTTGTGTTTAAACCCATTGTTGCAGACATTGTGTCAATCCATCTAGTGGAGGGTTTTCTATGTTTTTGTTGACCCACCACTCTCCCAAACCTGCTGACCCACATAGTTGTTGTTGTTGTTAGGTGCTGTTGAATCGTGTCTGACTCATAGGGACCCTTAAGGGGTTTTCAGTGGCTGACTGTCTCGGGATTGCCTCAGGAGTGGATTGCCACGTCCTTCTTCCAGACCTGCATAGTAGATGGTGGTTAAGGCACTCGCTGTGCACGTTATTGAAATAGCTGTGGGTCCAGTTAAGCGCTCCCCTCTAACCAGGACCTGCCTTCCCAAACTTGCTTCTGGGAGAGCACAGGGGGCTCGGATGCAGCCAGGCAGATCAGGGAGCTGAAGCAGAAAGGCAGGCACGTGGGCCACCCAGCAGAGTGAATGGAAGAAGTCTACAGACCTTTCTGCAGCTCCGACCGTACAGTGCCGGGAACAAGCTCAGGCCACGCTCCAGGCAGAGAGGAGGCTCGCGGCTCACTCCTTGCTTTCAGATCAAGGTTAGAATTGTGGTGCTCAGGTGTGGCTTGTCCCAGGAGGACACGGGTTTGCGCTCAGCCAGGGAGGGGTGTGGGGAAGACGTGCACACGAAAATACGCTCCACCGCACACAGGCAAGCTTGCTTCCCACTGCATTTACTTTGACGAGGCACGTGTTTGATCTTAATCAAGCGGAGAGGAGCAAATTGGTCCCAAATTAAAAAACCAAAAGAGGAGAATGATCATTTAGAAAGCACGTCAGCAGGGGCCTCTGGCCTGATTCACTGCCGCTCAGCCTGGCAGAGAGGAAGAAGGACTCTTTTAACTCTGATTTAGATTCTGGCCCTAAGCCTCTTCGTAATTAGTTAGGAAAGGGGCACCCACTCTGCCACTGTCTATACACTCACCCAAGGGTGTGACCTGCTCATTCAGACCTTAAAGAAAGACTGCAGAGTTCCATGGAAAGAGCCTGCCTGGGCTCCCCCTGGCTCTCGGGGCAGAGGCAGGAGGATCGCAAGTTCAAGGCCAGAGGCAATCTGTGCGTACGTAATGAGACTCTGTCTCAAGATTTTAAAAAAATTTTTTAGAAGAGGTTGAAGGTAGCCAGGTGTGGTGGCGCACGCCTGTAATCCCAGTGGCTCGGGAGGTGGAGGCAGGAGGATCGCAAGTTCAAGACCAGAGGCAGTCTGTGTAATTTAGTGAGACCCTGTCTCAAAAACTAAAAAAATGGGCTGAGGGTGCCGCTCAGTGGTCCAGCACTTGCAGAGCATGCAAGCGCAAGGCCCTGGGTTCAACCCCCAGTACCGAAAAAAAAAAAAAAAGAAAGAAAGAAAGAAAAGAAAGAAAAAAGAAGAAGAAGAGGCTGAAGGTGCGGACCAGTGGCACAGCGCTTGCAAAGTGTGTACAAGGCCCTGATTTCAGACTCCCAGTACCGGAGGGGGAAAAAATGGGCACAGACAGTGGAAGTGGACAGGCTGAGTTTCCATTCCTACTGCATTCCTTGCAATCTGGAAGATCCTCACCTCTCTGAGCCCCGATCCCCTCATCTCTGAACAAAGAAACTTCTCACTCTCCTGTAAGAATGCTGGGGTGCAGTGCGGATTATGTGGGAAAGGAGAGAAAAGGGCTGGTAAGAGAATACGCTGGGTGTAGTATTGCTGAGAAAGTGGTCTTCCAGGCCAAGCCCCCCAACAGTCCAGAATCTCAACTTCCATTGCAGCCTTTGGAGACCCGTCAGCCAGGGCTTCCGTAAATGAGAATGTGACTTCCCACCACCTTTTCTCCAAGATCTTGCCTTGGTCCCTGTGGCCTCACTCTGGCTTCTATAAGCGTGTGGGAGGAGGGTGGAGTGAGAGAGGGACCAGCTGGGGTCAGGTTCACACACATCCTGAACTTAGGGCCCAGACTGAATGAAGAGGCCCAGTGACCTCAGAAGCACTGGAGGGGGACGTGTGTAGGGTGCCTGAACGGTGTCTCCGACATGTGCAACTCAAGCCTGATCACTGGTCCGTACATTCGTCATTTTCTAGAGAGTCATTCAGCGCACAGTTACCAAAGCCTCTTTTTACCAGGCCTATGCCAGCCTGAGAACTCACATAGATCTTGCCTTTAGTCTGGGGGCTGCACTAGCTATGTCAGGGTTTTCTGTTCCTTGATGGATCTTTCAGGAATATCCCAAATTATCTTGTTCTACCTCTTACATGGCTTTCAGTTTGATCTCTGTCCTGAACCTTGTTGTTGTTGTTGTTGAGTCGGTGTCCAACTCATAGTGACCCTATGTACAACAGGTGACCAATATTGTCAGTACTTCTCTGCTATTCATAGGGTTTTCAATGGCGAATTGATTTTTGGGAGTGGGTTGCCAGGTGTTTCTCCCAAGCCTACAGCACCTGGTGTTCCCAGGTGGTCTCCCATCCAAGGACTACCCAGGCCCGACCCTGCTTAGCTTCTGAGATCTGACGGGATCAGAGGCCACAGTGGTGCAGCTGCAGGCTGGAATGTATATAGATGTGCTTTATTATATATGTGCTGTTTTATTTCCTGACATTTGAAACCTCTCCATGAGATACTTTGAGCGAATGTCCATTGTATATATATATATATATATATATATATATATATATATATATATATATTTCTCATTTTAGAAAAATCTTCGGTGCTGAATTGCCTAGAATCGCAGGGTGATTTAGTTAGTCTTTCCCATCTTGTGAGTATTCAGATGGTGTTCATTGATGCCACAATGTTGCACCACCTGCTCCGAGCGTGGTCTCTTAGTGCATATGTATTTCTGTAGACTAGATTCCTAGACAAGAAAGAAGATTTGAAAAGCATATAGATTTTAAAGTTAACAATTCACCTTCTAAAAATCCTGTAAGATGCCACTTCCATGAAAGCAACGGTATTTGCAGCTTTTTTTTTTTTTTTGTGGTACTGGAGGTTGAACCCAAGGCCTCCCACTTGCATGCTCTGCAAGTGCTGGATCACTGGGTTGCACCCCCAGCCCATTTTTTTTTAACTTTTTGAGACAGGGTCTTGCTAAGTTACACAGACTGCCTCTGGTCTTGAACTTGTGATCCTCCCGCCTCTGCCTCCTGAGCCCCTGGGATTACAGGCGTGCGCCACTGTGCCCAGCTATTTTCAGCATTTTAATGTTTACCTATTTACAGGGAGAAAATGTCCTATCAAAATTTCATTTTCTGTTTCTGTGATTATTCCTAGGGTTGACCATGTTTGTGTGTATTTATTGGAAATTAGGCTCTCTCCCAACTTTTGCCCCATTATTATTATTATTATTATTATTATTATTATTATTATTATTATTATTATTTTGCCCATTTTTCTTTCCTTTTGCCATCAAAATCATTTCCCATACCTGTTTGTCTCACTGGACTGTGAACTCCTTCAGGGCGGTCACCACATCTTATTTATCTATTGAGGTTTCCTCTTCCAGAGCACACAGCTGAAGCTTAATTAATGTGTAGTCAATTGCATTATTGAAGCCATACACAGTGCCCTTCATCACAGTTGTCATTGTTGCCACCATCATTATCATTATCATTTATTCAGACTTGCTGTACACTGAGACTTGTCATGGGAGGTACCCGTACATTACTTCAAATCTGGTGTAACCTCTCAGCAAGGTATTTCTTGATATGTTTGTTTTACAGATAGGCAACTGAGACACAGATGAGCTAAGTGAACACTCAGCTGTTGGGGAGGTGGGATTAGCAGGCAGGTGCTTTGCACCTTGGCTCCAAGCCTGAGCCGTGTCCCTCACAGCAGCAGTCCCCATCTTGGCTGCACGTTAGAGTCACCAAGATGGTCTTTGAAAAGATACCTTTCTCCTAGCCCAGCTACATGCTAAGTGATCCAGAGTCTCTGGGAGCTGGTCTAAGTAGCAGCATTCATAAAACAAAAAAGCTGGCGCTGTGTTGTACACCTGCAATCCCAGCAACTCGGGAGCCAAGGCAAGAGGATTGTGAGGTTGAGGTCAGAGGCAGCCTACACAACCTAGCAAGACCCTGACTCAAAAAGCGAAAGAGAGGTTGGGGGTTGAAGCTCAGTGGTGGCCATTTACCTACCATGTGTGAGGCCCTGGGTTCAACCCTCAGTACTGAAACAAACCGAAACAAAACTAGTGATTCTGCAGGGTATGTTCATAATACCCAGTTGTCTTTCTTTGCACTTCCCTGATGGCTAGCGATGTGGCTATCTATCTTTTCCTGTGTTTTTCTTGCCATGTCTGTAACATCTTCAGGGAAATATCCTTCTCCTACTTGCAGACGGGACTGGGATTTAGCTCAGTTGGTACAGCACTGTGCTGCAGTCTCTGAGGTCTTGAGTTCAATTCCCAGCACCGTGAAAATGGGAGAAGGAACTGGCAATCCACTCCCAAGGCAATCTTGAAACAGTCAGCCATTGAAAACCCTATGAGGGTCGCTATGAGTCGGATACCGACTCAACGGCACCTAACATCAACAACAACAACTTGCAGACAGCCGGCTTTGCTAGGCCTGGGCCTGCCGTCTGCCTTTTCATGCAGATGGCTCTGATTCTGGGGACTTCGTGGGCCGCACTCAAGAACCCAGTATGAAGCACAGTGTCCCTGGCAAGTAGCACAGCTTGGCTGGAGAAACAGCGCAGTCTTTTCCTCAGAACTCCAAGATCCCAGAGCGCCATGCTGTGTGTCCTGCCTCCCCTTATGCTCTGCCAGCCTGCCTCCAAAGTTCTGGGACCTTTGACGCCCTGGCACCAAACTCAACCCATCTGAAAACTATCGGCGGAAGAAGCCGTGTCCCCTTTTCAACACTGAAATTAGCGAAAGACCAGAGCCTCCCTATCTTTCAAAACATTGAAGAGAAAGTGAGTGGTTAACCACTGCCATAACAAAACCAGCGCTGGCGTTTATCAGTCGTGTGCGTGTGTGGGGTGTGTGTGTGTGTGTGTGTGTACACTTCAGCTGTTACAAAATGGAACCTCTGCTCCTCTGTCCCTGGCTTTAACGCTGTGTTGGGTGGATGCAGTCATTGCTGTTTCCCGACCTCTTTAGCATCCATTATTTCTCCGTTGTCTGCATCTAATAGTCTCAATCCTTTTAGTTGTTGATGGCTTGCCGATTACCCGGGCTGCCGCTTCAGGATTCCGTCCAAATGCATCTGAACAGTGGAATTTACTTACTGCTTCCCTCCTAAAAGCTTTTTAGCATGATCCAGCTGGGGTGGCTTCATCTGCAGAGCTATTATTTGCAGCTCTCTTTTTTTGGGGGTAGGGAGGAGAGTGGAAGTAAATTTCCCCAAAGATGCAAGGGAACTCTGTGCAGTGTAGATCTGCAATATTCCTTTGGCTATGCTCTTTTTAGATTCCATTTTCACAGAGTCCCCCAGGAATGGCTCTTCCCGGGGGAAATAGGAATGTTCTAAATTGCACAATTGTGTCTAATCAATGTTTAGAGTGGTTTGGACTTGAAGCCTTTTGCTGGAGTTACGGCAATATCATTTTGTGGTACAAAACTCCTTTTTCCCAGGTAACTTATAATGTTAATATTGAACATTACTCAGAGCTTTTTACCCTCCTCCCCAATTCCATTTAGCTATCAACAGAGCAAATTGTACCTAAGAGTTAAACATCTGCCATTCTTCGATAAAGTACAGCACTTTTCATGTTAAGATGGTGTTGCTGGGTTTCTAATATCTGTATATGTACCTGTCGATGCCTATGGTAGCTTCCAACATTGTAATTAGGCACAGAAACCACACCGTGCAAACAAAATGTATGCACAGATTTGCAAAGCGGTGTGACAAATGCATGGTTTGGTAAAATGTCTTTACACTCGCTAGGGAAAATTCTAGAGTGCGCAAAGAAGGCTTCAGATAAAGATGGTGCAGGAGAACCTGAGCTGTCTCATTCAGGAAGATGGCGCAGATGACAGAATCCGCGGCGCCTCCCTGGCATCATGTCTGGGAGCCAGCGTGCAATACTCGAAAGCTGATAGCATGGGGAGTCCAGTCGTCTTTGGGTTGGCATCCCAGCCTAAGTGCTGTGTGACCTCAGGCAAGTTGATTTGCCTCCCTGAGGCTCAGTGACTTGGTTCCATTAAGGGGATAATAGAACAGAAACCTCATGGGGATTATGGGAGGTGGCAGATGTCAGCGTCAGCCTCAATTCCCTCAGCTGAGGATTTCAGCCACAGTGTGAGTGAGTGGGAACCAAAGGGTTTAAGGGCTCATCACGGTGGGCATCTTCTGAAATCCACCCCTGCTTGCCACACATGCTGCCCTTTGGAGCCTCCCAGCTAACAGCACCCATTCAGTTACCCTGGTTTAAAAAGAATTAGAAGCTGCAATCTAAGCATTTCTCTCTCCTTTTTTTTTTTTTTTTTGCGTTACTGGGGGTTGAACCCAGGGCCTCGCGCCTGCATGCTCTGCAAGTGCTGGACCACTGAGCTGCTCCCTCAGCCCATTTTTTAACTTTTCGAGACAGGGTCTTGCTAAGTTATGCAGACTGCCTCTGGTCTCGAACTTGTGATCCTCCTGCCTCCACCTCCCAAGCCACTGGGATTACAGGTGTGGGCCACTGTGCCGGGTTTACTATTTCTCTCTTCTCACCCTGCTATCCTTGGTGGTGAGCACACTGTGCCATCTTCCCTCCTAAGGAACCTTCAAGTTCTGACCCCACCTCCATCCTCCCTGCTGCTGCCTCAGACCAGGTCCTCAGTAATCGTCTGCACTAATCCAAGAACCTCTTAAGCAAATTCACTGTCTCAGCTTGGATCCTCCACAACTCATGAGGAGCCCTGTTTTCCAGATGAGGACATCAAGGCAGAGAGATGATTAATAAGTAGCCTCAAATCGCACAGGTAGCGAGTGAGGTTGCTGGCATTGCAGCCCAGCAACCTGGCCCCAGGACCTTTGTTCTTTACCACCTGGGGTTGGCAGGTACAGTACGTCATGTGGAGGGGCCAACCCAACAGTACCTTCTGCACCTTATTTCTCTGATCTAGGGGGTCCTGCTCCTGCCTCTCCTCCTCTTTCCTCAGCACTGTTCTACTTGTTATACTGGATTCACAGGAATTCCAAGGAGCAGCCAAGCAACAGGCAGCAGAAGAGGGAAGGGCTGGGAGTCCCTGGATGGCTCTGGTGGGACACTGTCCGTGCGTCGCTCGCTGCCCAGAGGCAGCCCAGGGCCAGGTACCAGAAGGCGGAAGCTGGATTAGAGATGGCCAGGCTTAGGGGCTCCGATGCCTTTCAACCAGCCGGAAGTCCAGCCCAGTGGACGGGGCGAGGCAGGGTGACATCTGGGTTGGGGAAGCGGTCAATCCTGGGTATAGCAGGATCATTCCAGGTGGGTGTGATGTTAGCGAATCACAAGGAGGAAGCATCCATGTCTCAGTAAAAACTACCAACTGATGGAAGCAGGGGGCTGGGCTTTCCCATGTCCTGGGCTGGGCACCCGCACCAGAGGGACAGGAAAAGTAAACTGAGTCACTTGGCCAGGGATGGAATTTGTTGTGACCACTCAGTGGGTCTCCGTGCTGTTCTGGGAAGCTGAAATTGTGCCAGTCAACTGCGATTTTGCAGAAGACAATGAGAGATCACAGGATTGTGTAAATTTGTCCATCAGCCTGCTCTAGAGGCTGAGGGCGTTGTACCAAGAACACATCTAGGGAGCCTGACATCTTGCGACCCTGGCATTTGCTTGCTCGGGGTCTGCCTTGGCATTTCTCAGGCGTGTCGGAGACTTGTCAGCGGCTGTTAGAAGAGAGGGAAAAGAGGGCGGGGGTCGGCATTTGGTGGAAAGTATCAGGGAGCATCAGCCTCTACCTTTCCTGCCTTCGGAAATGCAGCACCATACGGCTCTCTTTGAAATGCAGCGTGGATCTCAGTAGCAAAGTTCTGTATAAAGAATTCTTTTCAGTTTGGTTAACATGTTCTTGCCCAAACTTATGACCAGAGAACTGTTTTTCATCCAGAAGAGCCGGTACCATGTCACAAACCTTGTTCCTAAGGATGCAAGTTGGGGAAAAACTGATTTAGTTGAGCCATCACTAGAACTTACAGAGCCTGGGAAGGTGAAAAATGAGAATCCCTACCAGCGTAGACAAGTCTACACTAGTGGGTTTTTACCAGTATTATGGTTTGGATCTTAAGTGTTTCCCCAAAGCTCATGTGTTAAGAGCTCAGACCCCAGGGGATGGTGCTATTGGGAGACGTTAGGAACTTTAAAGGGTGAGGTGGGACCTGGCCAGAGGAGGCATGTCACTGGGGGCGTGGCCTGGCTGGAGGAAGCTGGTCATTGGGGGCGTGGCCTGACTGAAGGAAGCTGGTCATTGGGGGCGTGGCCTGGCTGGGGGAAGCCAGCAACTGGTGTATGCTCTTTTTTTTTTTTTTTTATTAGAAATTTTTAATGTACATCATAATG